>PVIU01003604.1:0-47556 GCA_004026605.1 Ondatra zibethicus
TGAGTCCATTGATATTAAGTGATATTAATGAGCAGTGGTTGTTAACTCCGGTTATTATTATATTTTTTGGGGGGTGGTAGAGTTTGTGTGTTTTCCTTCTATGAGGTCTGCTGGTGTAGGGTTGTTAGATGTCTGTGTTATTATGGGTGTTGTTTGCTTCCTTTAGTTGTGGTTTTCTTTCTAGTACTTTCTGTAAGGCTGGGTTTGTGACTATGTATTGCTTAAATTTGTTTTTATCCTGGAATATCTTGTTTTCTCATCGATGGTGAAAGAAAGCTTTGCTGGGATAGTAGTCTGGGCTTGCATCCATGGTCTCTTAGTGTCTGCAGCACATCTATCCAAGACCTTCTGGCTTTCATGGTTTCCATAGAGAAGTCAGGTATAATTCTGATAGGTTTACCTTTATATGTTACTTGACCGTTTTCCTTTGTAGCTCTTAATATTCTTTCTTTATTCTGTATGTTTTGTATTTTGATTATTATATGGCGAGGGGATTTTTTTTTTTGATCCAGTCTATTCGGTGTTCTGTATGCTTCTTGTACTTTCATAGGAATATCCTTCTTTAGGTTGGGAAAGTTTTCTCCTATAATTTTGTTGAATATATTTTCTGGGCCTTTGAGCTGTAATTCTTCTCCTTCTTCTACCCCTATTATTCTTAGGTTTGGTCTTTCCATGGTGTCCCAGATTTCCTGGATGTTTTGTGTTAAGAATTTGTTGGATTTGTTGTTTTCTTTGATCAATGAGTTTATTTTCTCTATTGTATATTCAGCATCTGAGATTCTTTCTTCTATCTCTTGTATTCTGTTGGTTATACTTGTCTCTGTAGTTCCTGTTCATTTACCCAGATTTTCCATCTCTAGCCTTCCCTCGGTTTGTGTTTTCTTCATTGCCTCCATTTCAGTTTTCAAGTCTTGAACTTTTTCCATTACCTGTTAGATTGCTTTTTCTTGGTTTTCTAGTGTATCTTTGAGGGATTTATTCATTTCTTCTAACTTTTTTTAGTTTTCTCATCCATTTCTTTAAAGGAGTTTTTCACATCCTGTTTAATGGTCTCTATTACTTTCATAATGTTAGGTTTAAAGCCGATTTCTTCTACTTCTTCTGGATTAGGTTGTTCAAGTCTTCCTGTTGCATATTCGCTGCATCCTGGTGTTATCATGTTGCTTTTCAGGGTGTTGAAGGAATTCTTGCATTGCCGCCTGCCCAGCTTTTTCTTTGAATGCTGTCAGGAGAGTCTAGGTGATTTGGTCCTTTTGTTGTGGCTGACTGTGTACAAGAACTTTTTCTTGTTCTGCCCTCTCTTAGGTCCCCTCAGCACTGGAGTTGGTTCTGAGATCCCCTCCTCCCTGAAGCAGGCTGTGGTGGTGGATCTAAGGACCCTATGGGATGGCTCTACTGGTACTGGATCAGGGCTACTTGCTGGCCCAGGACCTTGCAGACAAAAGCATGAGCTTGGTAGATCCCAGCTCCGTGGAACAAAGAAACCCCTGTAGCCTTGCACTCACCACCCTGTCCCCGAGCCTCAGCCCCGAAGCAGGCTGAGTTGTGAGATCCTAGGACCCTGCAGATGGAAAGGGGTGCTTGGGGGCAAGCTGGAGTGGGATAGTATAAAAGCCAGTAGCCAGGAGAAGCCCAAATTGTCTTTTTAAAAATAACTTATATATAATATAAAATTTTATACTTTTATTTATTTTTTGCTTTTGTTTTTTGTTTTTAGACAAGGCCTCACTATGTAATCTTGTCTGTCCCGTGGAGACCAAGCACAGAGATCCACCTGCCTCAGTCTCCACAATGCCCAGCTAGGTTCTTACTTCTATACTTACTTCTATATTCTCTAAATTATATCAGTGTATAATATATAGTTTTGGTATTAAATCCTGATTTGGATACTAAGCTATATACTACCAGATTTTTTAAAAAATTTAAAATGTATTTTCAATATAGTATAAGATTATGAAATTTTAATTATACAAATATAAACTGCACTGATCATTTGTTTAAAATAATTGTTTTTTCAACATATTTTGAGAATTATATATTAGAACTATACCTACATAATTTCTACTTCATACACTTCTCCCTCTAATTCTTCCCATGTCCCTCTCAACTTAATAACTTCTTTAATTATTTTTGTTAGATGCACATCCATGTGCATGCATGTGCACACACACAAATACAACCTCCTGAGTCCATTTAATATTGCTCAAATGTAATCATGTTTGTTGATGACCACTTGGAACTCGATAACCTACCCGGGTGTGAATAGGGCAGCTATAAATATTACTGAGCATGTATCTGTGGGTATTGAGTGCTTTGGGCTTATGAGCTGGTCATGTGGTACATTATTTGTAGCTTTTGACTTCTAGTCTGGCTGTACCAGTTTGTATTTCCACCAACAGTGGATGATGTGAGTTGTTTTGTTGATCTTTGTCATTCTGACTTGGTTGAGATGAAATCTCAAATTTGTTTTGATTTGCAGTTCCTAATTGCTGAGGGTGATAAACTCATGAAGTATTTCTTTGATATTTTTCTTTTTTCTATTAACACTGTTCAGGGCCGAGACCCATTTTTGAAATGAGTCTGAGTTGTTGTTGTTTTAATTTCCTTATATACTCTGGATATTAATCTCTATCAGATGTGCAGCTAACAAAGATTCTCTCCCATTCTTTCATGTTCGTGTTTATGGGTGTAGTTCCTGAAATTACCAGGAGACGCAGTCTGAAGTCTGGACTAGCAATCCCTTCCTTCAGTACTGTTTTGCTCAGGATTGCTTTGCCTATTCAGTGTCAGTTCTAGTTCCATATGGATTTTAGGATGATTTTTTTCTATTTCTGTGAAGAATGGTGTGAGTATTTTGATATTTAATTTATTCTGTAAATTTCTTTTTGTAGAACGGACATTTACACAACATTAATTTTATTGATTCATGAATATGAATATGTTTTAGTTTTCTAATATCTTTTCCCACTTCTTTCTTCAGAGATTTGTACATTTCTCTGTAGAGGGCTTTCACCTCCTTTTGGGTTTATCCAAGATATTTTGTTATGTTTGACACTATTATAAATGGGAGTCTACTCATGGTTTCTTTCTCAGTGTGTTTGTTGTTGATATCTAAAAAGACTACAGATTTTTGTAAGTTGATTTTGCACCTGCCACTTTGTTAAATATTTTTTGGAGGAATTTTGGTTTCTCTTATGTATATTATATCATCTGCAAATAGAAACAATTTAGCTTATTTTCCTATTGATTTCCTTTTAATTTCCATCACTTGCATTATTGGTCCAGCTAGTGCTTCTAGCACTGTATGGAAAAGGAGCGAGGATAGTGGACAGCCCTATCTTGTTCTTGATTTTAATAGCATTGTAATTTTTTCTCCATTTGGGATAATGTTGGCTGTGGGGTAATCATATAGCTTTCAGTTAAAAACCTATTTAAAATTGCACCATAAAAAGAAAACAGGGTGAGCAAGCCATGGGGATTAAGCCATTCCTCCATAGCCTTTGCTTCAGTTCCTGCCTCCAGGTTTTCATCTTGAGTTCTTGGCCTTATTTCCCTTCATGATAGAATGTTAAATGGCACTGGGATTCATCTCTACTGCATGTACTGGCTCTTTGGGATCCTATTCTCTTTGGATGTAAAGCTTGCTCAACCTAGATGTAGTGGGGAAGGCCTTGGACTTCCCACAAGACAGCGTGCCTTGCCCTCTCTTAAGATTGGAGCGGGGTTGTGGGGAGGGTCTATTGAGGGAGTGGGACGGAAGTGGGTGGAGGGGAAGAAGTGGGAATTTGGATTGGTATTTTTTTAAAGTAATAAAATAAAATAATAATAATTAAAAAAGAATGTTACTCTAAGCTGAAATAAGCTCCATATGTACATATATAGTAAATATTACCTCTGTCAATAAGATATGGCTAATTGTTAATGCTTAAATAACATATCAGTTTTAGTTTTATGTCACTATTATTTAATCTGTAACTATACATTTGTTTATCCCAAAATAAAGTGATTTAAGTAAATTTCATTATATTTTCTTTTCATTGCATAGAATGATTACAGAATGCTTTTGTTTCCAAATGGTAGGCCTAAGTATACATACTCTAAATTAATTTTTATAATATGGTAGTTTTTGAGATTCTGTTGTATTATGTATTATTACATTATATCATCAATACAACTCTTGATAAGCATCAATTCACCTCCATGTACAAACACCCACAGAAATCCATGAAGTCATGCAAGTCATAGTTGTTTTATGCTTATTTTATAGGAAGTTACAATATGACAAAATCCTAAAGAAAATAGTTTAGTGTGCATTTTGTGCTATATCACATAGCGGTATTCAGTTAAATTAGAGGCTATTTGATATTTTGACCCTAAAAATTAAATAAGTACTTACAAGCAACATAAAAAGATAAATTGTGATTACTTTTAAGTTCTATATAGATTTTTGAAAGTCAAAAAAAGTAACGAATGTTTATTATTTTTAATCACAGAAAAATTCAACTGTAGACTGCCTTGACCATTAACATTGCTTTAACAACTTGAGTTAAAAGAAAAAAAAACTGAACTTCGTGGTACATGCCTTTAATCCCAGATCTGAAGAGGCAGGTAGATCTCTGTGAGTTCCAGATCAGCCTGTCAGCCTTGTCTACACATTGCACTCCAGGACAGTCAGTCTAAGTCAGTTTTGACCCTGTCTCAAAAAAAAAAAATAATAAAATTAGAAGAAAAAAAAAGAAAGTCTTGGTCTTACTAATACATTTGCACTTCATAGGAAAGACGATGGGGTGCAGCCCAGAGTCATTGTTTTGTTCAGATCTGTAAATTTCAAAGATTCCTCGTTGCGGAAGATTGGAGAAGACCAATGCTAGAAAAAAGGAATACTACTTTGGAGACTTTTTCAGGATTTAATCACTGCTACTACTGAGAGTGATTCTTATGCTTACCATGACGGTGACACTCTTTGACATGAATAACTTTAGGCATATAATTATTTACTCAAAACAATCCAAAAGGGTTGTCCTTATTTTACAATTAGGCAACCTAGGATTTAGAGTGGTTAAATTCAAAACCAAATGAGTAAATGGACCTAGTACTTTATAGAGCCTAACAATCTGACTATATAGTTTATTTTCTCCACTGCTATGAGGTTTTAATTAATGAAGCAATAATACGAATGGAAGAATGTTCAAGATGTTTGGATAGATAAATAAGGCCTAGGGTCAGATAAGAGCTGGAGAGTCAGAGAACGGCGATATTTGGAATCATGTCGGACTTGGCCGACCCAGTGAATAATCAAAAGAAATGTAAGGAAAATATTAGAATATATTTTGATTGTCCTACTTGATTTTTCAAAACCCATAGACCTTCCTAACCTGTTATATGATTCTACTTGTAAACTAGGCCAGTTGTTCTTATTAACTGATCTTTCTGTAATATGTCGTTCACAACAGCGAAGATTTTTCTTGTACTTTGCTCACTGATATCATAGTTATACAGAAAATATCCAAACCTGTACAGTACACTTCATAATTTTTTGAAGGAATAGAGGGATATGGAATAAGAAATGAGCCCTGTGGACCACCAACAATTGGAAAACGATTAGAAGTTTAGTTCATGCTTGGCATGGTTGCACATGCCTTTAATCCTAGCCTTTGAGAGGCAGAGGCAGGAACTGACTTCAAGGTCGGCCTGGTCTACAGAGTGAGTCCCAGGAGAAGGAGGAGGAGGAGGAGGGAAGAAGTTTAGCTCATAAAAACAAATATAGAAGTGTTACTAAAATAAAAATAAACTTATATGAAAGTAGTGTCATGCAAAAGAAAACAAGAATTTGAAGCAAAAAAGACAGTTATCAGTAGGGTGAGATGTTGCTAAAAGAATAGATAGGCTCCCTGGTTGCTTCAGTCTCTTTGAGCTCCTATGAGCTCAGGTTAGTAAAAAAAAAAAAAAAGAACAGATAGGATATAGTATGTGGTACATTAAGAAATGAGTATATTTGTGAATTATTTGGTTGAACATAATGTGAGAAAAGCTGCAGGATAGTTTTCTGTTTTAACTTTACCTGTGAATCAATTTTTAATCTTTAGTGATTATAGAAAAAGAATATTAACACAAACTCTAAGTCCTAATAATGCATTAGGGAACTTGGCTTTGTTCCCCCTCTGTCTTGGGTTGTTGGAGTATCAATCTTTATTTCTCCCTTGACCGATAGAAATTTTAGAAAGTATTGATACCAATTTAAATGTAATAGAATATTATTTACAATTACGTTGAGAAATTTGTTTTCCTGATAAGCAGTATAAACTTCTGTTAAATATTGTTAGTAGGTATATGTTTATTATATGTTTAGTTTTCAAACAAAAAATGTTTTCTACATAGCAGTTCATCTAAACATTCTACATACTCCCTTTTTGACGTATCCTAAAATCTTTTGAAAAATATGTTTAACCTGTACTGTTATTTTATGTATATGAATGTTAAGCTTATGTGCATATCTGCACATCCTGCATGTGTAGTGCCCACAAAGGCCAGAAGAAAGTATTAGATCTCCTGGAACTGGAGTTGTGAGCCACCATGTGGGTACTGGGAATGGAGCCAGGTCCTCTGTAAGCAAGCACTCTTAACTGCTGAACCATCTTTCCACACTCCATGTCCTAAAAAGTATACACAGAAAACAAAACACAAGAATTAGATGCTAAAAAAGTGGAAGGAATACTACCCATGAGCATCATTGTGGATCTCATATTTATCTGTAATAAATATGCTTTTCTTTTCATTAACTAAAATTTAATTACTTAAATATAAAATTTCCATATAAATGATTCTGAGCAAATGTTAAGATTTGTTTTTTTCAGTATATATTTGATTTGTAAGGTTTAGCCACTACAATTAAATATTGCTAAGTATTTTGTCTTATTTTGAAGTTCCTTATATATAAAATTGTCATGATAGATGAAATGGAACAATTCCCTAAATATATTATCCCTAGAAGAGATTGAAGCAATGATAAACCCTAGGTAAATTTATGTTGGTGTTGAACTGCATGTGACTGTGGGCTCTGGATTCAGACTTCTGAGTCGGAACACTAGCTCCCACACTCACTCATTCTGTTTCTTAGACAAATCACTAGATAATTATCTACCTTCATTGTTCTCTTTTGTAAAAAGAAAATAATAAAAGAATGCCTATTTCATAAGATTTACTGTAAATATTCATTAAGTATGTATGTCACAATTAGAATAGTGATTCACATATAGTAAGCCATCAGTAACCACTATTTTAGTAATATTGCTAACCTTTAATTATGAGTATTTCAAGTAAATGTCACATTTAAAATGTTAGGTTTCTTTGGAAAGTAAATACTAAGATACTTAATGCTTTGTATTAGATATAGTAAAGGAGTCTTTAAAAAAAGCATCAGAGAACTAGATATTAAGAAATTTATAAAGAAAATTTTGACAGAAAGAAAATTATATATTTCTAAATTTTAATTCTTCTTAATTTCACTCATTTTATTCTAAACGAGTCCCAAATATTGTGCTTTCTCACTATGTAAGCTTTAGAACAATTCATTTCATTATTATTCAAAATCATATTTTATACTATTTCATTTTGGTGGTCTTCAAAAGCTGTTCTTAATAATCACAGTCTTTGTTTGACTTTTGTAGGTCACCATTTGCTGCTGTGACAGACTACTCAGTCACAAGAAATAACGTCATACAGCTCTGCTTGGAACTAACAACAATCGTGCAACAGGTATTGACTGACAGTTTCCTTTGGTTAAATTACTAGCTATTATATATTTCATAAATGAGTAAATAAATTCTTTTGGTTTTTCGAGACAGAGTTTCTCTGTGTAGCTTTGGAACCTGTCCTAAAACTCACTCTATAGACCAGGCTGGCCTTGAACTCACAAATGCTAGGATTAAAGGCATGGGCCACCAGTGCCTAGCTAGCAAATGATTCTTAAAAATCAAATTACTTATTTGAAAAGTATGCATGTATCATAAGTTTTGCTTATCAGAAGATATAAAATGAATTCGAATTCCTAACTTCATTATTATAAGATCATGTCTGTCAGTTTCATCTTCAATGGAATGTCTAAACTGTGTCACTTTCGCAGAATGAAATTACTCTATTCAACAAAGTCAGATTTTTTGCTCTAAGATACAGTTTCACTTTGTATGTACACATAAATAAATATACCTAAGAGCTTTTTTTCATATTCTTTTATTTTTTTCCATTCAAAAAAGTTTTACATTTCCTCCCCTTCGCCCAGTCCCCTCCCTCTCCTTCCTACCCCTCCTCCCTCCCCCTGCTTCCTTAAAAGAGGGCATGGTGCCCTGCCCTGTGGGAAGTCCAAGGCCCTCCCCCCTCCATCCTGGCCTAGGAAGGTGTGCATCCAAATCGACTAGGTTCCCAAAAAGATAATACATGCAGAAGAGATAGGTCCTAGTGTCATTGTTGATGGCTTCTCAGTCTGCCCCCATAATGATCTAATTACCTGAGCAGATTTTTCACTAAAAATTAAGCAGCAGATTCCAAGATCAAATGCCTTCAAGAGTCCAACAACTAGTATAAATGTTTGAATCAATTCTTTCATAAAATAATGAGAAATGTCAGAGACTGAAGTAAATTTACTAGAAGATCTACAAATTTTTTTTAAGTAAAAAAATCTACGAGGATTGATGTTTATAACTACAACTCTTATGGCATCCTATTGCCACTGCTTCTTTCTCAGGATACCATTATTTAGTAATGCAGGGGTTGGGAGAAAGGGAATAATGTATAATGATGCAAAAAATTATTGGCTAAGCTAGTGAAATTGTGATTTACTTTATCCTTGTGCCAATTGATTATCAGCCATAGTTCTCAGATTGCTCTATTGTTTATAATTCCTCAAAATAGGGAGTTTTATTAATATAGACTTACTAGCTTCATTATTCTTTTCTATCATGTAGGTATTTTTTGCATCGTATATCTCATATTTTATGTTCTCATTATTTTCATTTAGGGCCTAGTGAGTAACATTGTGGTACCTCATCATAGTATACATCAGACACTTATCAGAGTGATATGATGGAAATGAAAAGTTTTCATTAGTCAAATATTCATGGCGATGGGAAACATTTTTTGCATTTTATTAATTTTCTTTCTTTTTTCTTTTTTTTATTCTTTTCTCATACAATATATTCTAAATGCAGCTCCCCTCTATCACTCCTCCCATTTTCCCTCCACCTGCCCTCTCCTCCAGATCCACTGCTCCTCCGTTTCCCTTCAGAAAAGAGCAGGCCTTCCAGGGATATCAACTGAACATGACATAAGAGGATGCTCTAGGAACAAAGTTTCATCAAGGCTAAATGAGACAACCCAATAGGAGGAAAAGGGGGATGGAAAACATTTTATTAGCTTATAAGTACTCCAATAATCTGTGTCCCTTCATACTTGATAATGATAAATAACTTTTTAAAAAATTTCAACTAGAAAATATAAAAGGATAGTATATTGAAAGAACACATTAATAAATATTTTTCTGTAAAGGACCATATCAAAGTAGTAGATATTTAAGATTTTATAGGCTAGATTGTATTTGTCACAATAATCTCTTATTTTGAGGCAAAAAAGCAGAAAGTATAAATACATGAATGTGTTTAGAATCCATTAAAATTTGATTTATAAAGATAAGCCAAATTTCAGTCATAGCTGTTGACCTGTGTTCCAGAGCGGTGGAGTCCAGTGTGACCAACTGCTGTTTGATAGCATGAAAAGTTGTTAAAACTGAAATGCTTGGGACACAACTTCAAATGTATTATAGGTAAGGCCCAAGATCTTGCATTTTTGCAAGTTTTTCTAGGTGGTTTTGGTTGACATGCATTGCTCTTGGTGACAGAGCAATTATTATAGCAATAACATAACTTACAGCTAATGTCTCCTGTGGTTATGGCTTATCAGAAACATTTATTTTTATTTTTATTAGAATTTTTTTCATACAATATACTCTGATTATGGCTCCCCTTCCCTAACTCCTTCCAGATCCTCTCACCTCTCAACCCACCCAACTCCAGGCCCTTTCCTTCTCTTTAGAATGCAAGCAGGCAACCAATAAAAACAAATGATAATTTACAAAAACAAAAAAAAATAAGAAACATTTCTTTAAAATGTTCTTTCTAGAGTGTTACTTTATCTCTATGCCTTTGTTTTTTGGCACCGTCTATGTGCAGATAATAATAAAATACATTATTAACACTTTACTGTTACTTGGTAAAAATCTGTTATCTGTTATTTAATCTTTTTTACTTTTACATGAGACCAAAGACAATGGTAATACTGTGAAATTAAAATGAAATTCATTGTTTGTTTTTATTTTTAATTTTATACTAAAGGAATTAATACTTACTGCTATTTTATTATTTCAACTTTGAAAATACTTTTAAGTATATTTGTGAAATAAAGGTTGGTATTTATTGAGTAGTGGGCTAACACTTCGTTGTTTTTTGTAAACTGAGACTGCACTGCTTGATGACTTTGGAGATCATCAAGTAATCATTGCTTAACTCACATATATCAATGTTCTTTTTTAATGAAAAGGCAGTAAGTACATGAAGGGATTTTAAACAAAAGTTATATATAAAGTGAGGTAAAAATAGTTTTCTATGTTTAGAATTCATAGATTATACAACACACCTTTGTTCTTAACCTTCATCTATTACTTTGAGAAGAATATGGAAATAATTTTTAGTGAATTAACATTTTTCTGCAGAGATATGCAGTGATGGAAATGCAGTACATGTCAGATATGGCTAGCCCACACTTTCTGTGATGTTAAGAGCCTGCCATGTAACTACAACTTCATAGATTTCTTGCTTTTCTCCAGATTGCATGAATGTCTGCTATTGACAGTTACTTTATATAAAATATACCCCATTCTCATATTGCCCTCAAAGACTTGTTAGTATTCTCAGTAGAACTTTTCAGGAGCTTTGCTCTTTAGCTCAAGATTATCCTTAAGCATCTTATTATGAGGCAGTAATGGGTTTAAGTTTTGCTACTTAGAGGTCAGAAAATGTTAAGTAGACTAGAGATTCTTTTACAGGCTGAACTTTAAGTACACACTGTCTTGACCAAACATAAAATTGCTAAAATACTTCAAATGTACTTAGAACACATAAGGACTTTTTGTACCCTCCACCCACTGGATACTCTGTTTAGAAGATAATGGTGTGCCCTCTTAGGGCAATTTGCTCATACATTACCAGTTTCTATATTTTACAGTTCAGTAGCTCATGTCATTTGTCATAACTACTTCTACCTCATTCTCATTTTCCCATCACATATCATGTTTGATGTGTCATCTTTAGAACAAAATCTTACATTGTTGGTTTTTTCCTTGGTTTTCCATATTCCTAATTTATACCTAGTTCTGTTGTTCCTTAAAGGAAACATTAAATGTGAATTCCTCTTAGTAAATAATGTCGTGACAACCTTTTTAATCTGTCTATAAATATAAACCTTATCACTTTTGAATTAGTCATTACAAATCAAAGCCCATGTTGCTATTTACAAATGAATTGCTAACTTGTTCCTTTGGGATTCTAAGGAGCTAACATTCTATTTTAACATAACTCTGGTTTTATCTTCAAGAACTCATACAGATAAATTATCCTTAGTAAAACAGATCTTAGTTTGGCTATTCATCTTATGATACCTATAATGCAATATACCCTATATCTTTCATCTCTGCCTTATTAAAATTATGTCCTATATTTTGAAGACTTTGACAAATGATAATTCATTCATGAAGCTTTTCTGATTTCCTACAAGTGTCTGTGTCTTCTCTCAGTATTGAATATTTATTGTAATGTGTTTCCTGCTATTGTTGAAATTAAGTGTAACACCTTGCTATTGGTCTTTTACTTTCTCACACATCCAGTTGTTTACCTTTTTTTCTGTAAAAGATTAGACTAGGTATTTGTCGTATTCTCTTTTATCCCCTTTTTGATGCATGTTTTTTGATGCACTGTTGCATGAGCAGAGGTAGAGGTGCTCATCATTCTGTGCATAGCATTTCACATACCTTCTGGGGCAGTTATATCCTATGAAAAACAATTATCTTACTTTCATTAGATGATGAACTCCGTGAAGACAAAAACAGTGTCTTTCTTAGTTCATATATACTGGTGGTTAAAACTAATTGACTGAGCAGAATTATCCTCTGTGCCTGGCATGTGTTAATTTGTCTTTTGCAAAGAAAGAAAAATGAAGGGAAGGAAGGAAGGAAGGAAGGAAGGAAGGAAGGAAGGAAGGAAGGAAGGAAGGAAGGAAGGAAGGAAGGAAGGAAAAAAGGAAAAATTGTGTTACTCTTTTATTAACTCTCATGTGAGAAAGCTTCCATCCTGTTTCTGTTATTCATATTTTAAAAACCTCAATGATATCCATCACTTTAAATCTCTCTTAAATAGTTAAAATAAGATTATTCGAACTGATGACATAGCTCAGTGACAGAGCACTTGTTTTATGCATATGGCATTACATACTACCTCAGTGCTATAAAAAGTAAAAATAAATAAGTGATTATTTATTCTCATAACTATATTCCAGGTTAGCATAAAAACCTGTTCTGAAACATCATACAGATGCCTAATGCTAACAAAATGTATCTTTTAGGAATTTTGTGTATTTGTAGTCAGAAATTATCTCTGAATTACTGCACTTTTTTGCTGTAAATGATATAGTCTAAGGGTTTCTGAGCTCTGTGTTCTGTTTCTGCTCATAGTACCAAAAGGAATGAGGACTAATAGATAAAATTGTGAAATAAAATAGTTAACTGTTTGTCTCTGGATAGTGAATCTATAGGCAGACTTTACTTTTCTGTATTTTCCAAATTTCTAATAAGGGAATTAAAACTATCCAGAAAAGAAGGCCTTTTTTCCACATCGAAGGAATGTTAGTTTAAGTTTGACAATGGAACCTATCATAAACAAATACTAAAGTTTTATTTTAAAATAAATTACATATAGTCACCATCCAACAAATTGTGTGTGTGTGTGTGTGTGTGTGTGTGTGTGTGTGTAGTAACCAAAGATTTATTTGGATTATATGAAATAACTAAATATATAAATTAAACTTCAGCTGCCACTTAAAAGGACAAGATAAATAAGTAAGGTATGGTCTTTAAAAAATATCTAGGGCATGTATTTATTACCAGGATTTCAAGAAATCTCACGTGAACCGTTTTATGCTTTGAAATATGCTGTTCTTAAAATGATTAATTTACTCCACTTTAATTATTTTTATTCCCTTTGCAGCAAGATGAGATAATCAATATCTAAAAATAAACTGTCATAAATTGTTTTTCTCCCTCTCTTAACACAAAGGGGTCGTCCAATGAAGTAAGTGGAAAGTTCTTATTGACGTCGGGCACTTCTGTTTTGAATAATGTTAAAATTAGAGAGGAAAAGCCCTATAAATTTCTTTTGAAAATCTCCATTTGGAAGAATTTACTTGGTCTAATTTAATCTATATCATTTTTACTTATTCCGTGTTTGGATAGGTTGAGATTTTTTAAGTTATAGTGGTATTTTCCCCTAACACTTTTGTTCCCTACATAAAATTCATTATAACAACACAAGAAAAAATGGGGAAACTTGTTTTAAAATCTTAACTGGAAAGAATTTTCACAAAGAACTGAAGATTCTTTTAGAGTACTGTCAGCAACTGAATCAAAAAAATGAGACAGGTACCTACGCATTTCTTGTCAGCGTTGAAATAATTGCCATGGTGCCTCTCTTTGTGAATATCAGCATAACCTAAGATAATTCTACTGTACCACTTTAATATTCCTACTTCAGACAAAAACTGAGACTGTCACTAATTAAGAAATGAACAGTAAAGTGTCACTTTGAAAGGTAAATCTTTGATGAGTTTGAGATTCCTTGGGATAAGGGACAAGGATGAAGGAAGTTAGGAGATGTAACCCAGCTCTGCTGAAGATCAGTTCACACTGAAAAATTCATTTCATGGTTTTTACAACTTGTAAACATAAGTGATCACATCTATCTCAAATTTATTAGAAGGATCAAAATAAATGGGAGTTAAAATGGCCAAGAGAAGTCAAGTGAAAACCAAGAAGAATGTAACCAGAGACTGGTAAGAAGGAGTGAAACTATTTTAAAACCAAATGTACAAATAATTTTCCCCCATTAGTTAGTTTAGTTGGCCAAATTTTACACTTATATTAAAATTATATGCTGAGAGAATAGTTTGGAGTGTTGTAAGACATTTTTAAATCAGATTTTCAATTATTAAATTTGGAGTTCAGAGTGAAAACTTCCTTTTAAATTTTATTTTTTGGAAAAATGCTTTTACTTGAAATTGTTTTTTATGAGCTTTTGTTTTTACTGTGTTCCATTTTTACCTGGCATAGTTATGTTACTTCATTATAAATACATATTTAAGAAAAGAAAAAGGTATTATTTTGTTGATAAACTTTAAATATCCATACTGAAGAATGGTTTGTTTTGCTGAGCAATCTCTCTTAAATTTTGTATTTGTGCTTTCAGACATTTTAACTTTATAGTCTCTTTTATATAAAATTAAATTGAATATTATATTAACTATTCTACAATTATGATTTTGAAAGTAAAAATTTAAATGGCCAGGTTGAGTATACATCTCTTAAATATATTCCCACTAAAATTTAACTACTTTTATCTATTTAGCTTTGAGATTTTAGTTACTCAACCTAAATACTTGTAAGAAAATTATAACATTATATGGCAGTAAAATAGAATTTGTGGTTTATATTTATAAAGCATAAAATTTATAAACACTTAGAAAATATTGGAGAATATATAAAAATGTAGCCTAGAATTGATTTTAAATTTTTAGTTAATGATTATTCGGGGAAAAATTTATTAATAATGGCTGTCAGTCTATTTTATCATATTCCATGTATATGAATGTCAGTTCCTTTACTCTCTTCAGGAACACTCTTTCTAACTTACTCCCATATTTTATCCTAAAATACTGTGGTAGGATTTGACATGAAATAAGATCAGAGTTAATTTGTAATGAATATGCTTTTCAAAAAATGGTGTACACTTACATAAATTGCTTCAGAGGTCTGATATTATTTTCCTATTAATGTTTAACTTTAACTATCTTGTTAGATTATTGCAGGGTTTTATATGAACATTTGAACATTTCATAATATCTTAATAAATGGCTGTTAGAATTATTAGCAAAAGAGACTTTGGAAACAAAACTGAGATAGCTTCTTGCTCAGAAAAAGCTCCAAAGACTGATACTCTGCTTCATTTTGCTATTGAATGGTCATGGAATAAAGAACTTTTCTGAAATGTGTGATTTAAAAAATAATTTGGAAGCTGGGTATAATATCACATGCCTTTAATGCCATCAGAGTTCGAGGCCAGCCTGGTCTACATAGTGAGTTCCAAGACAATCAGAGCTACAGACTAAGACCCTGTCTCAAAAAATTAAATATATTTTGGTTTTCTTCAGGACATTTTATATTTTAATATATATTTATATAATTTGTATTCTGGAACATATCTTAACATTCATATTTAAATGTAATGCAGAAATTAATGTTGGTCATATATGAACTTGCCACTCACACTTACATTTATAAATCACCTAGATGTGAACATGTATAACTCAAAACATGTCCATTTTAGTAGTCAGTGTATAATAGTCTTTTAAATATGATAGTAAAAACCAAACTTTAGTTATATTTATGTAGAGATGCAGAATGGTGGCCTAAATTGTATGTGAATAAGCAGAATACTTATTCTTTAGATCATGCAGTGTTAAGGCATGAAAAAGTTGAGCCAGAGTAGTCTTGTAGTCATTTCAAACACAGTTTTAAAATACTTTTACTGCATGCTCAGGGTTAGAGCTTAAGCCTTCTTGAATCAGACATTCTAGGTGACCTGAAAATTGAATCGGAGCTTTTGGATTGAAACTAGAGCATTTCAGACCAAAAACCAGGGCAAGCCTTATATATAATTTTTAACCAGTATGAATTACATTAATTCGGCATGCTCAGTGAAGATGGTATGACAGCTGATTCTATTTTCCCCTCAAATTTAAACTAATATCTTTAATTCATTTCACCTATAGCTTATCCTTTAAGTGTTCTTCAACTACTTTAATAATTCAGAAGCAGGAAATCTTTTCAGGTTTCCTATCTTATCCTAATATAATAGATGCATTAGAGACAGTAGTCAAATAACTTGAAGATTTTATCTGGATACACATATAAAAGTGGAATTTGCAAGGTGGATATTATGTTAAATATATGTACAACTGTATGCGTTCCAAAGGCCTATGTGTAATTAGAATGTTATAATCGGATAAAAGTACACATGCATAAGAAAGTTTCATGATCTTAAATAATCATTAGGAGCTGTATATTTTCCTAAGGCCCAGGATGAAAGAACAAGTGAATAAATTGTTGCTTCCTAGAAGTTTCTCAAAATCATCCTGCCAAAACACTTTTAAATATGTAGACTACAGCAATATCTGTACCAAAAACAATAGATGGTTTATCCTGCACTAGATGGGAATTGACAATGGACTATTTCTCAGACACCTGCTTTATTTACTATATTATAGTAATGTTGTATAATATTCCGTATGTACAAAAGAATATATGCAGCATGTTTGCTATAGAGCATAATAATGAATAGCACATAAATCTGTCTTATAAATTTAATAGTTGGAGTGCTAAATAATGTTTTAATTATTGAGTTTCTCCTGCATCTTATCTGCCTATCATCTCTTGTGGTTTTTGTCATTTTTTTGTCTTTAAAGAGTCATATATAATACTTTACTAACCACATTTAGTGATGCATGCCTTTGAGCTATAGAAAAGTATTATCCCCAAGCATCTCACTTTTTTCACTTTGTATGTTTCTAAATTTTGTTTGATTTATAGCTGTAGTTCATTTCACTGAATATAATATTATATTCTGCTCATATTCACTAATAAGTTTATTCTCCTGATCATGGACATTTGAGTATATACACATATTTAAGTGAACACCAAAGCATATCTACTACAGTTTATGATACACTATATCTTTTCTCCAAATATTTTTGCTTATTATATTTTTTCATTTTCATTCAACCATGAACTCTTTTTTGTCACATATTTTATTATATAATTCAACTTTGAAAAGCTTTTATAATTTTCTACAAAAAATCCTAAGAATTAGATTTTACCATTATGCCTATGTTATCTGAAAGAAACAGTGCAAAATGTTAGGTGTAAGGAAACAGATGTAGAAAAGTATGTTAATAGGTCTTGACCCTCATAGGGAATAAAATAAGACTCAGACGATATTCCCTGGTGTGCTACCATTTGCAACATATGGCCACTACTCTCTGAAATTTCAAGCTAAAAGTAATAGCAATACATTTCTAAAAGTTTTTTGATGACAGATTTGGTGAAAGCAGACGGCCTCAGCATATCTAGTACTTGGCACATAAATGTTTGCTGAAAAAATGCATATGTTTCCCTCTAAAAATTCACCAAAAGAAGATTATAGAAATTCTAAGTTAGATTTATTAACTACTCTGATACTAACAATGACCTAAAAGAGAACTAACCAGAAAATACTAATTTTACAATCCATTTATATTGTGATTATGGCACATATAAATTAGCTGCACATATTCTAATGTGACTTATTCCTATTCCTCTTAGTCTTTGTACCTTTAGGGAGAAGGTTTAACATAATGCTTACAATACCGGCATCCTTCATAGTGATTTGAGGAAATGAACAAGATAGGAATTATTGTGAAGACGACCAGAGATTCAGGGAAGAGACTTGATTTGAAGATAGGGAATTTTTTGTCCCATTATAATCCAATCTACTTCTTCCCTCTCCACATTTTCTAGTATCACTTAGAATCATTTGTAGCTTAAAAACAACAGTTTTGATATAATATTAAACTTGGAAATGTGAGCTTTAAATATGAAATATAATGTCCTGAACAGTGCAATGCTACAGATAGTATGTGTTTAAAAAAACTAGATGGGAGAGCAAAGTATCAATAAAGATATCTTTATTGGTTCTGATTCTTCCATAGCTAACTCTTTATTGGTTCTGGTTTACATATGTATCTAACTCCTATTGAGTGCTGTGCATATTTTTCCCAAATGCTTTTAAAATGTCTTTTGGGATGCTTCTCGGGACTTATCAACACCACAACTATTAATTTCCTTCGTCATATCTTACTGCTTTCTATTCCTCTCCTCAACTCACTGACTATCTCAGTGCATGCTCCTTTTCTTTTCACATAAATTTCAAACATAAATGTTCAGTTTCTGTACTTTCTACAAGGAATGAAATCCCCCCCCCAGGTACTTTCCCTACTCTTTTTAACCCCTCCCTCACATCCTATCTCCTGAGAAAGTCCTATTCCACATATTTTCTCAATCACTAGGAAGAAAAGGATTTGTAGGCTATGACATTTCTTTCTTGAGGTTAGCATGGTGTTTTTACAACATTATCACATGTTTTTCCCAGAAACCAAGTTAAGAAGATAGATTGAATATCATTATCTCATTTTTTGAAACAGGGTCTTAGTAGCTAGCCCATGTTGCCCTAAAATTCATAATTTTCCTTCCCCAAACTTGAAAATGCTAGGATTACACACATAATACTTTTACACTTGGTTACTGTCAATTTTATAGATGACTAAATTCAAAGTTAGGGATATGACAGAGTGAAATTATTCAGGGCTTTAATCAAGGTGTTCATTATTCCTCAAGTTAAGCTTCATCTTAGAATCAAATAAAGAGCTTTTGTAAGTATCAGTGCTTGGCCACCAAACAAGACCTATTAAATCAAGTCCCACTGTATAATGGAACTTGACATTAATATTTATTAAATGATGTCACAAATAATTCTAATATAGAACAAATTGAGATGATCACTGTGCTCTATTTATGCCTTAGCAGTAAACGATGTGAGGTGGGAAGAAGATATATATGCCAAGAACATTGTTTACCAAATGTTGGTCCAATATGACTGTGGATGAAGCATTTTAAACATGCAAATTATGCAGGCTTTATTGAAGGCTGAAGTATTGAGAAGTGTGGCTCCTAAGAGTCAGTTATCCATAAGGAATATCAGCTCAGAGCCTGATCAGCTTAAAGCCCAAAAGAGTTTAGAATTCATAACTAAAAGTGATTCATTTGCCAGGTATGGTGGCACACATCTGTAATTCCAGCACCTGGAAAGTAAAGGCAAAAGAATAACTGCAAGCTCAAGGCTATTCTTGTCTACCCAGTGAAGTACAATACTAGCCAAAGCTACATTATGAGACCCTGTTTCAAATGCACACATGCGCACGCGCCTCACAGTTTCTCTCAGCAGTCAATATATGTCTAAAAGGATTAGACTTGATCTTTTGAACATTGAGTATGTTATTTTTACTATAACTTTTATTAAATTCATTGTGTGACAGCTTCATAAATACATATAATTATGCATTGGTTACTGTCACCCTCTCTGAGAGCCTTCCCCACAATCCCCATTTTACCTCTCTTTCCTCCTTATAAGTCTCTTTTTGCTATTCATGTCTTTTTGTTTTATTTTGTAACTTGCTGAGTGTAATTAGCATCATCTATGTTATCATGAATCTGGAACTACCTATAAGAACATCTAGGCTCATCAGTGGGTACATAACTGTAGACAGTTTCTTCCCCTCCCCCGTGAACCCATTTGTAGCCAGTCATTTACAAGATAGGATTAGGGCCCCATGAGACCCACTCCAATCCATGATTGACTATTGATAAACCCAGTTTTTTGTAGGTCCAATGCAGGCAACCGCTGCTGATATAAAATCATGATTCATGGGCTGTGTCATACCTGGAAGATAGTATTTCACAGGTCTTCTCCCCATCTTCCATCTATTACATTCTTTCAGTCCTTCCTTCCAGAATGCTTCCTAATCAGTAGGTGGGATGGTATAGATGTACTGTTTTCGGATAAACATTCAAACAACACTTACTCTCATAACCTAGAGCATCCATTAGTCTCTGCATTCCCTGCTGTTCATTACAAAGAGTTGCACATATTAAGGCTGAGAGTAGCATCAGATATTTTATTATGCTCTTGTAATTAAAGGAGAACCAGTGCTACTCTGTTGTGTTATCAACAGACAAGGGTAGGAACTAGCTAGATAGCCAAGGAGCACTAATAATATTTTAATCATTTGTTATATATCAGACTGTTCCTGGATCAAGTTCCTATTAGTCTTTACATGGTTTGCATGACATATTTTTCATGCTTATATAAGAAATGAAGATGTGGTTTTTAATAACAGTACCTTAGGTGGGGTTTAATGACAGCCAACATCAAATAGCGAATTCAGGTGAATTTAGGCCATAAGAAGTAAAATAATTGACTGAAATTATACATAACGGTATCAGCCAGAACAACTTATCAGAATTAAGTAATTAGAAAAAGAGAGCTTGAATCAAACTTATAAAAATGAGACTAAAGTATTGATGAACACAAAATGACAAAGGAGTAGACCTAGATGAAGGTGATAGTAACCTGAGACTGATCGTGTGTTACAGTGTGAAGCTTGACATAGGACCTCTGAGAAAAATTGCACCCATATTTCTTGAAAAGATACCCTAGAAAATGAATGGCATAGTTTTTATATTAAACTACATTTGTTGTATACTCAGATGCATATCTATCTTATTTTCCCCTTGTATTTGGGGACTATATTACTCAAGATAAGAGATATTATGCTGCAGTAGCAGCCTGAAAATGTTAGTGTCTTCAACAGTGGTGCTCACAATCTACATCCACCCTGGTTGCTAGATCTCCTGTATCATTTCTTCACTTCAGAGCCAACAACGAAAGGGTAGTCTTCTCTACAATACTCCTGGTCATCATGATAGGTAAGATAGAAAGTAGTAAACTGTATGTTATTTTTTCATATGGAAATAAGGTATAGTTCATCAACTCACAATTTATTGTTTACAACGTATTTCGTGTCTGTGACGGAATTTAGTCACTCTAAAAAGTTTACTTCTCCTATTAAGAAGGCAGTGCCTGTTCAGAAATGTTTAAATATCATCTGTTGAGAGAGAATAAATGGCTTGTTGAATTTTGCCAAAGTATCAGATTCTAGCTTATGATCATTCCATGCTAGTATTTAGAAACCTTAAATGGACATCTGGTGTGTCAAATATTTCCTTAGAAGGCTTATCAAATTAAGCCTAAAACTTGGGCTTCTACTACTGTTTAAATTTATTAGTATTTAGGTATTGTCTCTATTGTCATCAATCTAGAATAGTAATCAAATACCTAAGAAAATGGTATTTTTAAAATACTGCATTTACTAAAAAGAAATGATTTTACTTTGCCCAGGAAAATACAATTTAAATAGATAAAAGATATGTGAGTTAATGAGTTTTTTTAATTATAATAGTAGGAATTTATTTGAATAAATTGTGACATCAGTTTTCTTGCAATCAGGTGGAAAATCTTGAGAAAGTAATATTTAATGTATATCTTTATTTAGGATAGTGTATGGTGTTTATTTTTGCTTGCGCTATTTAATTAAAATTGTCACAAGGGAAAATTTCCCTCACTGATATCATACAGATTTTCTTTTCCTTAGGATATGTTAGATGGTCCTTATAAATAAGTTGAACATCTGGAAGCTAAAAAGCTTTGCATTAAAAAGAAATGTTACCTTCATTGTATGGATGCAAACTTCTTGATATCTTTTATGCAAGAGAAAACTTCATAGATAGAAAGGCTCAATTATTTTTATTATAAATATCTTCTGAGATCTTACACATTAAAGTCAAACTCAAACTCACATTCAGAATGTTTTTAAAGCTGTGAAACTCAATCCTTTTTTGTACAAAATAGAAGTGTGAAGAAGCTAAATATGAGTTTTGCAATTACATATTTTATTTTCAAATGATGTTGTTTGAAAGTCACATTTTTATACCTCATCTGTAAAATGTTTATTATAGAAATTGAATATTGAGAGTCAGTGTAATGAAGTATTTATAAGGTGAGTTAACCTCATAGAATCCATGGGGCACCTAAAGAAATTAAAGTTAGAAGGCAGTTGTTTATAAGGTTCCTTTTTGAAACTATTGAAAGTTTCATTGGAAAGATTAATAATTGACTCAACACATATAACATAAAAAGCATAGTTCATTATGGAAATTAATTTACTGCTTCTTCAGACTGACTAAAGTGATATTAAAGTTACAGAAATTATGGTCTCAATATAATTAACTTTCTAGTAATTGGTGGCTTTCTATTAAATCTTGGAAATTTGAAATCATTAGGAATTTTTAGGGATCTAAATAACTTTTTAAATAATCAGCATACTTTTTCTCTGTACCCCATAATCTTCATATGTTGAAGGTTTCATTTATCCACCAACCTCACTATTGAAACATTAGTCTTTTATTTTCAAATGAAAAACTAAAATGGTTAGAGCTGACTTGAACTTCATTTTATATGGTCTTATTGGAGTGAAATGGGATAGACTATTACAAAGTAATACCATACAAGATATGGAAGAATTAACCATATTCATTGATAGATGATTTTTTTTTCAGCCATCCTATCACTGCGTGATTATTTCTTTGTGGGATCCATTGCCTCAAAAGATTTCAGAACTGTATTTGTGTAATTAATTTTTGTATCTTAAATTAATTAATAGCCTGTAACTATCCAAAGACAACCAGTATTAGAGTTCATATGAACTACCATTTCTAGTGCTCTTTTTGAAATGTCTGTATTAGTTCTTGTGTCGTTGCCCTTTCAGTACTGTCTCCACATCTATCTTGCAAAGTATGGATAATGTTGTATTCCTGTTTTGTTTTATAACTTTGAAAAACATTAAATGGCAGATAGAAGTAGAGAATACTATAACTAGCAAATACACATAGTCCAGCACTTCATATTGACTCCTTGAAATTTTGTCTTATTTTATAATTTTTTTTATTTTTTAAAACTTATTTTACATATCAATCCCAGTTCCCTCTCCCTCCAGTCCTTCCGCTCCCCAAACCTTCTACCCACCCCAACCCTATCCACTCCTCAGAGAGGGTAAGGCATCCCATGGGGAGTCAACAAAGTCTGTCACATCACTTGAAGCAGGACCAAGGCTCTCCCACCTGTATCTAGGCTGAGCAAGGTATCTCTCCATAGGGAATAGGCTCCAAAGAGTCAGGTCATGCACTAGGGAGAAATACTGGTCTATTGCTACTGGCCTCACAAAATGCCCAAGCCACACAACTCTCACCCACATTCAGAGGGCCTAGTTGGGTCTTATGCAGGTTCCCCAGCTGTCAGTCTGGAGTGAGTGAGCTCCCACTTGCTCAGGTCAGCTGTCCTGTGGGTTTCTCCATCATGGTCTTGGCCCCTTTACTCTGTTGATCTTACCTATCCAAGAACATGGGAGATCTTTCCATTTTCTGATATCTTCTTCATTTTTTTTAAAGACTTAAAAAGTTCTTGTCATACAGGTCTTTCACTTGTTTGGTTAGAGTTACCCCTAAGGTATTTTATGTTGTTTGTGGCTGTTGTGGAGGGTGATGTATCTCTGATTTCTTTCTCATATTCAACAACATAAAGAAGCAATATGGCACCCCCAGAGACTAATGATTCTTCACCAACAAGACCTGCACATCCCAACGTAGGCAAAGCAGAAGAAAATGACCTTAAAAATAACTTAATGAAGATGATAGAGGCCCTTAAAGAGGAAATAAAACATTCCCTTAAAGAAGTGGAGGAAAAGACAAAAAACATTGGAAGAAATGAACAGAAAAATTCCTATAAAGTTTCCATTTCTACTTAGAGCTCTTCCTCAAAGACACCTTAGCATTAATATATATCTTCTAGCCCATGTTTATGAATTTTTCTAGACGTGCTTTACTTGTAAACAGACAGCCTGACTGTTAAGTGACCTCTTTATATGAAAACTTATGGGTCTGTTAATATTTATAGATATAGAAATATATAGTTTCTAACATTCAGAATTCCTAACTTGAATATGTGTTAATGCTGATCAAGGTGAAGTACTACTATAATTAGAATATATTTTCTAACTGACTGATAAATCATAAGCTCTTTCAGAACAAGAAAAAGTGGTGGCATATGCCTTTAATCACAGCAATTGGGAAAAAGAGACAGGCAGAGCTCTGTGAGTTCAAGGCCAGCTTGCTCTAGCGAGTGGATTCTAGGGTAGCCAGGGCTACACAGAGAAACCCTGTCTTGAAAAAAACTAAAACGAAAGAAAAAAAAGAAAAAAGAAATAGTAGTCGTTAAGTTAGTTTTTCTTCCTCATAGGTCTTTCAGAGCCTTCATAAGCCTGATAACCCCTAAAATGACTACACAGTTTTGCTATCTTAATAATGTTCTGTTTTCATGTTGAAATAGAGTTTAAAGCTCCAAAACATGAAAGTGCAACCTCTTACTAATAATTAAACCAGCATACTCTGTTGATTTTATGCATTTTCATTTTTATACATTTTTATTATATTTATGTGTTTACTTATTTTCAATGTGCATATTTATGTGGGCATACATGCAGAGCTCAGGAAACATCTTGAGGTGTCAATTCTTTCCCAACATCTGACTTTAGGGAATCAAACTCAGTTCATTGGGTTTGTTGCAAATGCTTACCCACTGAGCCATCTCCATGCCCCATTATGTGACTTTGAAAATTTCAGGTTCTCTGACCAGGTGAGGTGGTACATGCCTTTAATCCCAGCAGTCAGGAGACAGAAATCAGCCTACTCTACATAGTGAGTTCCAGGACATCCGGGGCTACAAGAGCGACCCTGTCACTAAAACAAACAAACAACAAAACCAAATGACAAGATCTAGCCCAAGTTAGCCTCACACACCCATTTTTCCTATCTCAGCCTTATGAGTTCTGGATTTATAGATATTAACCAGCATGGCTAACCTATAACAATTTTGTACTTTTGCAAATTTTGTTTCTATAGCATCTCTTCCCTATATTTTTCTAATAAAGGAACCAAGAGGTTGGACATGGCAGTGTACACCTGTGATTCTGACACTTGGGAAATGCACACAGGAGTAGCAGAAATTCAAGGTTATCCTGGGCTACATAGAGAATTTGAAGTGAATCTGCTCTACATGGAACTTTGACTCAAAAAGCCAAAAAAACAACAGAATCACCTAAATAATTTTATGTAATATTTACCTCACCAATAAGATGTTACTAAAACTGTACACAAAGTCATTCTATAATCTGTAATCTATCAGAAAGTGATAGTAAGTCAGATCCAGATCTTTGCAGAATCCCTTGTTGGCAATATTCTCTCCCACTCCTCTTTGGTCCCATGGTTCATATTGCCACAAATGAACCGATATCATAACATTCTTCTGTTTATATCCTTAGAAACTCTTCTTAATGTACAGTTTAAGTTTTAAGCTTTTCAGCTCTTTTAAAAATTGTTGACTGCCAGCCTACCTCCTTTATTTTAAATTTCAGTTGTTTTGTGCTACAGTTCAAACTATAGTAAGATCAAGTTGTGCTTATTTCCCTGAATACACTTAAACCTTGCTTCTATACTTTTCAACTCATGCTACACTCTTCACCTTGGCATCCAAATTCTTATCATGTTTCACTTTGATCAAAATATATTTATTTCTGTACACTGGTTATATAGGTCCTCTTTTAGCTATTTTTACTTTTGCAACTATCTACTCAAAGTTTTCTACCTCATTGAAATATTATTGACAAAACTATAGATTTAAGGTATATATAGATGATACTTTGACATATATTTACACTATAAAAAATTGTCACAACCAAAGTAATTAACATCTTTAAAACCTCACACAATTGTGTCTGTGGTATGATCTATCATGTTAATGAATTTCAAGTATACAATACATTGTTATTTACTATAATCATCATGATGTGTAGTAGAGAACTATTCATTCTCTTCTGTTTTAGATTGATGGTGATGGACATGAACCCAGGATCTTTTGCATGCTGAAGAAGCCCTATATGCCCTCTATCCCTGACCCACTTCTTTTTTTTTCCCCTGCTAAATCATCTCTCCTCTACACTGCCTATTAAATACCAGAGGTTCTGTGTCCAAACTCCCAGGAGAGCATCTCATTGGCCTAGTCAGCTGTCTGCCCCTGGTCCTGTCAGCTGTGGTCAGTGGGACCCACAGGTAGTGAGAGAGAAATGCTTCCTCTTGTAGGATTCTCTGTTCAGTGGGCTTCAGAAAAGTATATTTTGGTAGCCAAACTTTTTTCGTAGATTTTTTTATTGAGCTCTACATTTTTCTCTGCTCCCCTCCCTGCCTCTCCCCAGCCCTCCCCCAAGGTCCCCATGCTCCCAATTTACTCAGGAGAGCTTGTCTTTTTCTACTTTCTGCTTCCCATATAGATTATATCTATCTAAGTCTCTCTTAGTGTCCTCATTGTTGTCTAAGTTCTCTGGGATTGTGGTTTGTAGGCTGGCTTTCTTTGCTTTATGTTTAAAAACCACCTATGAGTGAGTACATGTGATAATTGTCTTTCTGGGTCTGGGTTACCTCACTAAGAATAATGTTTTCAAGCTCCATTCATTTTCCTGTGAAATTCAAGATGTCGTTAATTTTTTTCCGCTGTAAATGTACCACATTTTTTTGTGTAAATGTACCACATTTTCCTTATCCATTCTTCAGTCAAGGGGCATTTAGGTTGTTTCCATGTTCTGTCTATGACAGACAATGCTGCTATGAACATAGTTAAGCACATGTCCTTGTGGCACGATTGAGCTTCCTATGGACATATATTGCATTGTATTTTTTCCTATTTGTAATTTTATTTGGTGAATTTTATTTCAGCATTTTATCTTTTGAATGATCTGTGCATTTATTTCTTTAGAAACCATAGTAATGCTTGACTTAGTCTAATCCTTCATTATATTTGTAAGAATTTAGTGATAGGGAAATATGGTAAAAGTTCAGCATTTCATTACTACTTTGTTAACTAAGAGACAGTTATATGTTTGTTAAATATCCTTCCTTAGTGTACCACAGTATTATTGATTGGTGTATTGTAACCACCTAAAGAGATAATATGTTGCAAAAGGAATTATACTCTTCATATGTGGCTGGGCTGTGGTGATGCACAACTTTAATCCCAGCACTTGGGAGGCAGAGGCAGATGGATCTCTGAGTTTGTGGCCAGCCTGGTCTATAATAGCTAGTTCAGCATAGGCTCCAAAGCTACAGAAAAACCAAAAACAAACAAAAAAAACTTCAAATGTATGGATACAGTGTATCACTATGTGCAACAGAGGGACAAAGACTAGGTGAGTTCAACAAAGACAAAAAAATCACAGAAATGGGACATTTGTTAAGTAGAAAAGAACATTAGGGATTATCTAATTTCATTTGCTTCCACTTCAGTCTACGGGTAATGATAACTGTTAACACTTGCATGTTTTGTAATTTACAAAGCATTTCCATGTCACTTGACGTTCATAGACAGAGTTGTTATTATTGTGATACTCATGACAACTCTGAGGTAAGTATAAACATTGCCATTATTTTTTAATCTACTAATTATGGTTGTCTAGTCAAAAGAAAATTCATTGTTTTTCCTTTTATTATAGAGTGTGGCTTATTGTAGAAGATAGAGGCATTAAGCATAATAGCAAAAAGATTCAGTAATTAACTACATTGAAAGGCATTTTTATAGTTACAGTTTTATTGCCAAGTAACTGTCTGCTTGTGTGAATTATTTACCTATTTTATGTCTGTATTTTTTTTTTATCTGTGAAGCTGTGAGGCTATCTACTATAGTTATGCCCATCCACACACTTCTGTTCTTTTTTATTCTTTTCTCTATTACCATTTATAATCCCATATAAGCAGATGAAAATATTAGGAAATTCTGACAATAACTGTCCCTTATAAGTAAAATAGCTAAGCTGCCTCTTTCTCAAAATAATGATGACAGGAATACAAACAAGACTGTGATAATTGAGCTGATCAAAATGGTGGATAATATGCAGAAAACCTGTTCAAGATCTAGCCAGACAAAATCCCAACATAGAGGAAATGAAGGTGAATATGTAAGCCTACCAGTAGCTGAGGAATTAGTAGCAATTGATGGCTGCTGGGAGAGGGAGAGTCGAGAACGTTTTAATAATATGACTTCTGGTAGGCTGACCACACTACAGAACCAGTCACAATACAAAGACAAGCAGGGCAACAAACTCCACTTGCTAGCAAAACAGGAAAAAAAGCAAAAGAAGTAATCTCAAAACTGTGAAGGAAGGAATAGAAGGATGGAGAGAGCAGTAAGGGAAGGAGCTGAGGCGGTGAATATAAATTCTCAAAGAATTAATTTTAAAATGGGGAGGAAGAGCTTTTCCCCCATCTGCCTTATATCTCAACAGCACGTAGGATGAAATCCCAAAGAGCTAAGCTATAACATGCTGGGAATGCCTGTTTATTAACCCATGGATAATTTTCTTTGCACTAACAAGTCAGTCAGTTTTTGGTCTTTAAAAGTGAAGCTATTGTTATTTCACCTTCCTCCTGTATTTAGCTACCTCCCACATCCCTAAAGAGCCCCCCTTTCCCATTTCCCTGTCAGATGAATTATACCCTATTACTTGCTTTTACCCTCTTCCCTCCTTCTGTATTTACCTTCCATGCCCCCTCCCGAAAAGAGACCCCCCACTTTTCCATTTCTCCACCAGATTACTAATACAGATTGTGAAAATCATAAATAATCACTATATTCATTCACTCTTACAAAAATACTACAATATACATGATTCTCTGTATAAATATGTATATATAATTTAACTTTATGTTTTCTTTTCTGAGCTGATAGTGCCCCCTCCAAGAGCCAAAGACTGCCTGACAAATACCCCAAAACCAATCATAAGAAACCCACTTTGGCATTGTTGTTCAGGGTTGTCCAAGAGACTTTCAAAAGTACAGATTATTGCCCTTGTCCTTGGCTGACCCTGAGCTGGAACTGACCTGAATGCCTCTTCCCTGTGAATTAGATTTCATGGTATCTGAAGTTGCCATGCAAGCTTCCAAAGGAGGGAGGCAACCAACAGTCCTACCCACCCATGATGCCTATGAACCACATCAACAACCTTCATGGCATGATAACACAAAGAGTGTAGCTGTGGTAGTAGTACTAACATCTTGGAGGTAACCACCATCTCTCTAATTGGACTTAAGACCCATTCAGCAAGTGGGAAACCATTCCCAATACTGTAAACATAGCTAGCTGTTCAGTGCTAGCAGAATCGTGGTTATTGGAGAAGAATCTGCAACCACTGATTTACTAAATCAGCATAATTCCTATCAACAATTTAAATATTTGTCTTTACACCCACAGATAAGTGTAGCCTCATGTCCCATCAAGAAAACTTCTCTTTGCAGCAGATAGAAGCCATTAGAGAAAACCACAACCAATCAAAATGCAGAGTTGTGAAGCCCAATCCTAATGAATACATCTACAAAACCCTCCAGCACCTAAGGCTCTGGGAGCATTGTGGAAAAGGCCCCAAAGATTTTAAGAGGCATAGGATCAGGAAGTTTGCTGTGAGACTGTGTCTCCTAGTAATATGAGAAGCTACTCCCATAAAGTCTCACCAACATGACTGCTTAAACTTTAGCCGAACAAGGAAGGCACCAATGGATGTATTAACGTAGCCTCTACCCTTCACAAAGAACTACAGGAAACTAAGGAATGCTGAAAGGGAAACATAGTCTTTCCACAGAGAAGAGCACACCAACTGGTCACCTGATACCAAGCGGTCAGCCTGGAAACATGTATACAGGTATATTATACAAACTGAACAGCTTATATTTAGGAATATATATGTATGTACATAAAAAGAGGCCATGAATTTGAAAAAGAGTGAGGAGGTATATATGGAAGTGTTTGGAGGAAGGAAAGGAAGGGGGGAAATGATATTATCTCAAAAATTAAAAAGAAATTATTTGTCTTTTACCATTTATGGTATTTTACTCAGGCAGTATTAAAGTATAAAACTACTTTCTCAGTTTTTGAATAACTAGCACTTCCTCTGTCTGGCTCCAAAATAAGTGTTTGTCTGAGATTTTCATCCTCAGCTCTCTTTCCACCATATATACTCAGTTTTAATGAAATTGTTGTTTTCTTGTAGTTTAGCTTCTACTTCAGTGTAAATATCTCAAAGGTCTGGCTATATTTCAGTACCAGTTCAGCCTTTTTTTAGTTGCTTGCTTGACTCTTTATATAGCATGTTCTATCCTTAAGCTACTTTTAATCTCATGTGTTCAAAATAAAACTCTTTTTGCCTCCTTAAACTCTTCCATGTCTACTGTGCCCTTAATCCTTTTGCCTATACTTGAGCCCCTGAATATCATTTAACATCTTCTTCTCAGTTGTCCTTTGAATGTGATCAAGCAATCACCCTTATTCTCTCATTTTTGGCTACCTGTGTCTCATCCACCTATTCTCCTCTCCCCTCCATTCATAACTTCAGAACAAACCCATATTGCAGAGTATTTTATTTAAACAATACTTTATTTTTTTTCTCTTTTTGAAACCCACAATGTCTTCCTCAAGACCTAAATTTAACCGCATGCTTTTTATATTTGAGGATGTATTAACATCTTTTTTTAAATTAAAAGTAAAGTTCATACTCCTAGCCTCCTTGAGGATAAAATGTCCTCCTGGTATGTCTGAGAAGATACACAATTTTAAAAAATTCATATGTCCATTAAAAGAAGCTATGAAAATGGAAGACAAAAAGACAGAGAAGAAATGAGACATTTTTATTTTCTTAATTGCCTTATTTCAACTTTACACTCTGTACCATACCATACCACGTTTACTTGCAACTCAAATAATTTATAACGTGTTTAGGTAGGCTACCTTCAACTTCAACCCTTCCCCAAGGAAAGTGAAGAAAATTTATTAATTAGTTGTTAAAATTTTGCCACCCTGGTGTGCAGGAGCCTTGAAATAAATACAAATTTTATTCTCCTTTAAACACAAACAAAATTTCCTGACTGCCTAAGGCTTTTATATTTTTATAAAACAAGTCCTTATGCTGCCCTGCTTTCTTTCCCACTGCATAACCAGCACATAACTTATCCTCTAACAAAATATGTCTCCATGTTCCTTACTGATTTTTGCCATTGTTCAGGTTTTTTAAAAACAACCAGAAATGTTATTTTTCCCTGAATTCCCAGTTTTCTCATTTGAAAGCCATTCAGGCCAGCTAAAATACCATCTCTTCCTCCAGAGAGATAAGCCAGAATTATGAATCATAATTCATCTCCTTCTGATGGACCTTTTCATTAATATTATATTGTCTACATTTTCTTATTGTTTTCTCTCCCACTAAATAAGGAAATCCAAGGATTGAGTTTAATGTATCTCTGATCACTCAAAGGTGCCTAACACTACATTTCAAAAATACTAACATGTCTTATGGCAAACTGACTTGAATGTATACAGAGAGTGTAGATGGAGACTGTGCTTTCATTTCCCAGCTTTCCAGACCTGAATAGTCGCACAGAAAGTATATTAATTACAACACTATTTGGCCAATGGCTCAGGTATATTCCTAGCTAGTTCTTACATCTTAAATTAGCCCATTTTTACTAATCTACATGTTACCATGAGGCTGTGGCTTACCAGTAATGTTCTGGCATTTTTCTCCTTTGGCAACTACATGGTGTCTCTTTGACCCTATCTACTCTCTATATCTCTGTTTGGATTTCCTGACTGGCTTTACTCTGCTAAGCCATTGGCTGGAACAGCTTTATTCTTCAACCAGTAAAAGCAACACATATCCATATTGACATCCAACTTGAAGGGAGTGACAAAATAAAGCAGTGAAAGAGGCAACTTGCTGCTTGAGTTAGTTACTCAGTAGCTTAATAACAGAATTATATAGAGGTGCATACATACAATATGAATATACTGTATTCAAAGGCTTGCATTGATGGGTCATTTAACATCTTCTAAGATTCATTATTCATAAAAGTATGGTATCAACATTAAAATTAGACTGATGAAAATCTAAGGCAGTTATAAAAATACAGTTCCATAAAATACAATTGTATACAGCATTAGAGACCTATACTATTTCTTTTTATGTATTTAATAACCTGTGTAGTGTTTTTGGGAGTATAATATTCATATATGTTAATGAGAAGTGCTATTTACCCAGGGCATTAAATAGTGCTTAAAACTTGTCGACCAGTACATGGTATACCAGTAGTAGTGTGTAGGAATAGAATAAATTTTGTATGTTCTGTGTTCAGTATAGCAAAGATATCATTATTTTACAGAAAGGATGATTAATTATAATCTATAATACAGCTCATCTCTAAGATGGTGTTTCTGTGTATATATGTTTTGAAATAAGAAATGATCAAAGTTGGAGGAACAATTGTCACTTTATGAATACATTCTCATTAGGAATTAGGTGCATAAAATTCGAATCACATGATTTAAAGAAGCAGTATATGGATAAGGATAAAGAATTGCAAATTTCATTTTGCATATACAGTAAAAGACAGCTTTAGCTATTGAAAAGAATTTGGGGAATGTATATAGTTCTAAAACCAACTTTTAAAAACTAAATTTAATTTGATCATGAAAAACTAGAACATAAGAGTTATATCTTTCCATACCATGGAAACTTATATTCATAAGAATGTAGATTTTTCTATATACAATACTATTTTCTTTTAAAAACTTGAGATACATTTTTAGGACAATATTTAGCCCCAAGTGTTAATAAAACCTACACTTTGAGAAGCAAATATTTTAACATCCAATTTTTAAGGAAGTAAAATAACTTACTAATAAAATTAATCCTCCAAATTACCTGGGGCTGTTTAAATATTTACCATGATAAAAACAAATTACATAAAATTAGTGCTTAACAAAATATCATATAATCATTTAGTTTTTGTTATTTTCTGTGATAACAGGTTATTATGCACTGACTCTGTTTTTTGGGTTTGTTATACAGTATTTAATATGCTGTGACCTCATCCTTTATAAAAGCCTATGGCTTTCAATAAGAATCAAACCAACATAGGCAAAACAAAGTAGAGATACAAACAAGTGTATAACTGTCTATTCAAAATAGTGAACTATTAAATAAGTTTAATGGATAAAAAAATCAAGTGATAAATTGTGCGAATGCATGCACCATGAGATTCTAAGGAATGCAGGACTGTTTAGAGTAAGCCAGTAACAATGTTTTTAAATCAGGTTACTAGTTTGTGAATTCTGTACACTTAATTTTTAATTTGGTTAATTTTTTCCTCTTATATAGTAATCTTAATCTAGGTAAATAAATAAACTTTTTTTCTAAAAATGCCATCTCATCAAAATGATCTTGGCAGTCTCTATTTGTGAGCCTACTGAATCTATATTACTGGACATGAAACCCATGGCTGCATTTTAGCTTGTATTCATGAGTAATTCTTACACGGAAAACTAAAATTTGAACTTGATTACATTAAGTGTGTTGGACTGCAGATGCAAATGTCTTTATTTGTGCTGCCACTTAAAAGTAGCCATTACTAATTGTTTTTAAGTAGAATTTGACTGCTTCCTCCTCTGCTCTTTGAGCCCTATAATTTTGTCAATTAAACTAATCAAAGGAATTCCAAATGCCTTTATTTAATATTTAAGGTTATACACATGAACACTTAAAAATTTTAAAAATATCAATTGAAAATTCATTTTTTAAAAAAGTTCAATTACAATCATTTAGTTATGTTATTTGAAATGGTAAGATTAATTCTAACATTTGTATATGCTTTATTACTCTGGTTGAAAATCTTAACTACCTTAGTCACCTGATGTATATTTCTTTAGACTTTTTCTTAAAAGATTACATCAGAATAATTGGGCATGTACCACTATTTCATTTTCTAAATACCATTAAATCTACAACTATAAGTGTAATAAGTTGAGGCAATATACCACAGCTAATGAAAATTTTTGAAAGTTTGAAATTTGACTGAAACAAGGAATACTATAATGCAGTTTTATTGAATTTTATAGGAAGGGTATTAACTTTTAAAAATAAATACTTCCTCTTTCACATAATTTTGTGGCATTTATGCTTTACAAGACATTAAACTTTAAATGTCATGGAAACTGTGGAATCCTGTGTAAGTTTTGGCACATCTGTGTAAATGCTATGTGATTTGCTTTTCTTTCTGTTGCTGTAATAAAATACTCAAACATGAAGCAACTTAGGGGAGAAAAGGGCTATTTCATTTAATAATCCAGCTACAGTCTATCATTGCGAGGAAGTCAAGGCAGGACTTTAATCAGCTGACATCAAATTCAGAGTGACGAGCAATGAATGCATACATACTTCTTTGATTGCTTGTTTATGCTTAGTTCTATGTTTCCATTCTTACATCATTCAGGAACAAACCACAGCAAACTAGTATGTTTCCATCCATTGCACTATTATTTTCTTATGTACTCAGATTATTCTTTTTAGGAAGTAGGAATCTCTTCATGTTAACTCCTAGGTCAATATTAGTCATCTTAGATAGTTTCATTCTATCTTAAATCAAAATATAGTCCATTCTTATGTATATTTCCAATCTGATTTGGAATTAGCCAGTTTCCAAGAAGTCCTGGGAAATGATATAACAAGACAACAAAACTGAAATTTTCGTTATTATTATTAAGTTGATCTTTGTTTCTATGCCTTTTCAATGAGCATATATAGATACATACACACATACATACATAAAACATCAAGATCATGTAAGGGTGGTTGTTTTTACTTCCTTAGTAATATGTATGTATTTGCTTTCTCCCTCGCTAAAATAATAATTATTAATGATGTAGGTGAAAGACGTGACTTTTTTGTTTTGTCTTATAAGGCATACAGAACAGGTTTAGCACATTAATGCTATTTACAACAAGCAGTGGTTGCTAAAGATACTTTTAAGATTATTTTAACATTTCTTTGTGTTATATCCACATTAGATATGGTGTTAAAGTATTATGTTGTATGAGTATTATGCTGCTAGTAGGGCATATACATTATTAGGCCACTAGTAGAATATTAATTTAAATGATATTTACTTTCTTATGGAGATTCCCTTTGAAGTTTGAAAGTAAAAGTAATGGATTTTTTAAAATTAATTAATAATTGCCAAACAAGAGTATTATTTTGCAACAGCATATTTATTACTCCTTATCTGTCAATTTCTGAGGCAACAGTTTATCTTATTTTCTCACTTAATTCTCAGATCACTCCTATTGGATCACTACTACTACATATCATGTCTATGGCCAGTTTACAAATTTCTTGAAGAAAATGATAACCAGTATGTTTCTAAGCAGAAGTCATTTTTACATATTGTGGTTTATTCGTGAACAAAGAGTTAAGAAAAAAAGTAGTTGATTTTTAAAATATTTTTTTACAATTTCAGAGATTCAAATTTATGTAAGAACTATAAACTTGTTATTTTAAAATATATAATAGAAAGTAGATTTGATAGTTTGAGTATTTAAAAATATACAAGTATGAGATTTTGATATGAATGTTGAAATAAATGTTAGTGTTTTCTTAATGGTCTAACCATAATAAATCAATGTTTAAAATCTTGGAGATATTTTGACAGATTTACTTATCATGGGTAAAATGTTAGATAGAAAATCTCTAATAATTTTTTTACATATTTCAGAAAGTAATCTTAACATCTATTGCCCTTTGTTGTATGTGCTTAAAGTTAGTCAAATTAGAAAACATAGAAAGTAATGACCATCTAACCTTACCATTGGTTCTACTTGGGTTAAAAAATGTAAAATTTCCCAATTTTTCTCATTCTTATTTGAGTTTTTGCATGGAATGTCAAGAATTTTTCTTGGTACAATTTCTAAAAATATACTTTAAAATGGATATTAATTTTTTGAACATAATATTTGTTCTTGTTTTCAGGATTGCACTGTATATGAAACTGAGAATAAAATTCTTCATGTGGTAAGTAGATTTGGATGTATTTTTATCTCCATTAGATAATATATACTTAGCAATTAAAAGAATATGGCTTGAAAAAAGTAATCCATAATAAAGAAAGATCTACTAACTTACTTTAGTTAAGTATACATTTTAGGAAACCTCTAAAAGAATCAAAACTGTTAGTTATAGTCATCTTGTTTTAGCTAATAGAAAAATATGCTATGATCTAATATTTGAATATTATGAGGCAAGATTTGAGTAAAATAATCTTGAAAACAGAATTGGAAAGTAGAACTTTTCTCAGTAATTTATGATTTAAAAAATATACCAGAACAAGGTATTTTCTTCTACAGTGGAAGTAATTTATCCCTATATTCATTTGGATGAGATATTTCCTAAGAAAATCAAACTTTCCTTGCTCTGATCTTATACTCAACAACTAATCTATCTGGCAATTTGTCGGTATTTGTTAAATCCATTCATTTCTTTGGTTACTTTTTTTTACATTTATTCATTTCGTTGATGATGGGGGAGATATGAATACATGCTACAGTATGCATGTAGAGATCAGAGGACAATCTGATTGGAAGATTGCTAATATTTTATTATGAGAAGTGATGTATTGTTATATTCAGTGAAAAGGTATCTCTTATTGTTAGTAAACACCTTGATGACTTTTGCCCTTTCTTTAGGATGATCTCAGGAAAGAACAACTGATGTGCTTTTCTCTATTTTAGCCTAGGAAGAAAAAAATAACTATCCCTAACTCTTTTTAGGTACTGCTATCCATAGGCTCTGGAGAACAGGAAGGAAATAATATTGTGTGTGTGTGTGTGTGTGTGTGTGTGTGTGTGTGTGTGTGTGTGTGTGTGTGTGTGTGTGTGTGTGTGTGTGTGTGTGTGTGTGTGTGTGTGTGTGTGTGTGTGTGTGTGTGTGTGTGTGTGTGTATTCCAAGCATTAGTTTAAATTTTATAAGCATATTATAAGTTGAGTAGTAATCCTGAATTTCATTCAAAATATGAAACTGGTGTATGAACACACACACATGAGGAGTTCAGAGGAAACTTGCAGGAGTGGGTTCTCTCCTACAATGTGAGTTACAGAACTCAAATTAAGTCATCAGGCTTGGCAGCAAATGCTTTTTCCCCACTGAGCCATCTCACCTACTCCAAAATCTAAACTTTTTGACCACATGCCTGAAGCTGTCAACATTGTAAGTGGAAAATTCCATATCTGACCTCATATCATTTGGCCCATTCAAAATTGAGGCTCACCACACAACTAATCCAACATCACCAAGGAAAAGATGACTCTCTCAGACCTCGCCAACAGTTGTGCTATATCGTTTTCATACATCTAATGCAAGAATACCTACAAAGGATAATGAAATGGCATGTGTGCGGGCCAGCCACAGGTTTCACATGAAACCTGTGGACATTACTTACAGTTGTTCATTTCTTGTTTAATTTTGTTTATTCCTTCTGTAATATAAAGATATTGGTAAAAAAATACCCCAAAATGTCTATAGATAATCTGTATGTGTCAGGGTGGAAAGATAAAGATACGTTTATCTGTAATACAGAATGTAAACTGTTGAAAAAAATTGGACAGCAGTGTAAAGTACGAAACTTCTCAAGAAGAATGTGGTATTGCAATGACCACTATGTATGACATAAGGAAACAAAAGGATGAACTATTGAAGTACTGTGCTAAAATGCTGAACAAACTAGCACATTAATTAAAGACTAGAAATCTCAAGTTATGTATTTAAATAGCAGAGCCACTACATTGCTATCAGCACCTTCCACTTTCTGTGTTCATCATGATGAAACAAGGGCTGATTTACCTCAATGAACTGAAACTTAAAGGGAACTATATTTCCTAAGCTAGGTGTAGAAGTTTAAAGCATGACTCAGCATGAAAGTTTTCAAGATTTGTTGTGATAAAGCTTCTGCCTATAGGAAAATGAAAATATTCATTGAAGTAGATATAAAAGGTCATATCATCATTGAGACTCTAGTTGTTCATTCATTGGCTGGTAGTAAAATAGTCAAAATGATTCTAAATCAAGATGATCAAATCAAGATGACATTTTTAATACAGCAGAGAAAATGCCTATTGTTGACACAGTAAAAAGAGATAGTGGGCTTTTTGGAGGAATAGAGAAATGTTCATTTATAACAGAACAAGAAATCATAATAGTTCATAAGATCAAGAAGAGACTTCTAAGACAAAATCTGTTTTTAATGAGTTAAATGACTCTGGAAGAAACAATAAAAAAAACTATCCAGTACTGTGCTACCTTATCCCTAGAAGACCTACTCCTTGATCCTGTAACTGAAATTTTTAATGATGATTTAAGAAGAAAAATTCATAGGTCTCTGAATGGCAAATCAGATTTTATAGTATTTTGGATTACATAAAATATTCTGATATTATTGAAGCCAAGATTTGCATAAGTAGAGATGGACATTATGACTTACACCTTTAATCCCAACACTTGGAAGGCAGAGGTAGGCAGAAGTCTGTGAATTCGTGCCTAACCTCATCTGTATAGTGAGTTCCCAAGAATGTCAGAAGTGAGACCCTCTCATTAAAAAAAATGTGTAAGTAACAAAAGCAAATTTCAAATGGTACATCTAGTATAACATTGTTTGAATATATTTATACCAAAGAAAATGACTTAAAGATGTTTGTAATAGACTAGATCTTCTTTTGTCTGGTAGGGATGGGTTGGCAGTTGTTGAAGAGGAAGGAAATGATTTATGTATGGAAAGCTATAATACCTTAGGAATTCCCTAAGGAAATATAGGTATCATTGTGCCCTTAACACACCTGGGAAAACTAGAGGGCTAAGCAAAGTTATGAGGTGTCTATTCTAAATGTAAGGATTAGTTTTTAAAAAGAAAGAGAAAGGAAATATGATCTAATGTACTATAATATTAAAATAATCCTACCTCATGAAGTAGACTTATTAAGCTTGTTTAATGTCAACACTAAGAGTCAACAGAACACTGCCTATTTTTAAAAAAGATATCATATTATAAAGAAGGTATGTCTACTGTAAACAGAGACCAGTGAGCTAAGAAAATGATTGTAGTAAAAGTAACCAAGGAGAAATAGAAGTAAGACCACACTAAAATCATTAAAATGAAAATCAGATGTTAAAGATAATGTGAGAGGGAGACACAAAGTGGACTTTGATAGTACAGTACTAAGATATTTACATATTCAGAAAATGGAAATATGAGAGAAAGCTTTTAGAAGACAGGTTTTAGTTCACTCATCACTGTTTCTAAGGAAGAAAGCAATAATAAAGGCTATAGTAGAATAATTTTGGACTAGAAATTTATATATTCACTAAAGTTAGAAAATGTATTGAAAGGATAGTTATTTCAAGATATTTTCATAGTAATATTTCATAATTATAATGGCTAGAAGTAACCTTGCATCCATTCAGCCAGATGGACTAGAGGAAAAGAAGCTCATTTTGGTGGTGAATGTCTGTAATCCCAGCAGTTTAGAAATTGAGGGAGGAGGATCATGAGCTCCAATGAACCTGAGCTATATATTGAGACTGTCCCAGATAAGAGAGAGAGACTATGAGTATGAATATATTTCCATAAGACAGTGGATGAAAAATTGTAAATATTTTAAAGAAAAGCAATGGCCAAAGCTAATGTGCAGAAACAAAATTTAAAAACACGTTTTTAGATTAACAAGGTTGCTAAAGTAATTTCTTTTTTTTGTTTTGTTTTGTTTTTCAAGACAGGGTTTCTCTATAGCTTTGGGGCCTGTCCTGGAACGAGCTCTTGTAGACCAGGCTGGCCTTGAACTCACAGAGATCTTCCTGCCTCTGCCTCCCGAGTGCTGGGATTAAAGGCGTGCGCCATCACCGCCCGGCTAAAGTAATAAATACATTAAAATAAGATTATTAAATAAGTGAACAAAGTAAGCCAAATTCCAGAATAGGAAAGTATAAGATGACGAAGAATACATGATAAAAAAAAAACATAGATGAGATGACTAAGAGCAGAAAAGCATATAAAAGTGCTAATTATTTTTCAATGACAGTTTTAACTATTAAAAGATAATATTCATATCCTGAGTTTTGTATATTTTTAAAGTGACAATCTCCGAATTGCATATTAAATTATATCATCTAATCAGAGGCAGTTATCCTCAGATACCAAGTAATCTTATTCATAAACATACTTTTAAACATGCTCATATACTGATAGGAATCTTCATGAAAATAGAATGGGCTTAATTTATTGCTATCCATGTATAGTACCAAATCCTTTTAGGAAAGCAAGTTTGACATACTTTCAAGTCTCAGAAAAATATTAATTCTAATATTTTCATGGTATTTTACAATTGCTTCTGCCGTTACTTGGAGTGCTGTATACAAACTAATTCATTTTGGTCCTCAGGGGGAAAATTACTATCATCTCCCTTTTATAGATGAATAAATTTAAGAATATAATGGTTAAGTTTCATGAAATGACAGAAATGATTTATGATCAGTTTCTCTACTCCTAAGGTTCAGGGAAAAATCATTGAAGAGACGGTGGAAATATTGTAAGAACCAGTGGACCAGGATGCCTGCCACTAGATACTGTCTTCTAGACATGACAGGGAAGCTGTACCTATGAAATCTCAACAGTGTGGTGCCTTATCAAACCTGCATAATAGTAGCATCAGTTGACATGCCAGTGTGGATGGAGGACATCTCACTAGGTCCCACCCCTAGATGATGAGCCACAGACAGTCAGTGGCTGCTAAGAGAATAATCAGTTTTCTCCAGGGACAAGTTCCCTGAAAGGTTATCCAATCTCAAGTGGTTATCCCTAAACATAAAAGCAATTCGAAATATACCTAGTAGGTTAGGTGAGGGTGCACAAAGAATTGGATAGGTGAGAGGGGGAGGTGAAATGATATAAATACAGTACTCATGTATGAAATTCTCAAAAATCCATATTCCTATACTTTCCTAGGAATAAAATCTAGAATAAATTGTGGAATACAATAACATTTTCTATAGGAAATATTCAAAGAATTATAATACATAATAAGAAATAGAGTAATACTACAGTCAACTATGGTACATTAATAGTACATAATATTTACTACTCATGATTATTGCCTGAAATTGTTCAGAAATATATAATTTATGAATAAATTACATTAGTATCCCAAAAATACTCATTTGCCAGTGTTAGGATTCTAAATTAAAATGCTAAGTAATTAAAATGCTAAATTAAAATAGAGTAAGTCATTACTATTAAAATTTTAAAAGTGAATATTCTGGAATAGTAATATAGTAAATAGAATTTACTGTATTTGCTTGGAAAGATGAGAACTGAATTTTCAGCTTCAAGTAATTCCCTATTTTCAATTATTTATAGTATGCTTATAAGAAAAACAAGAAAATTATATATTTTATTCTACTTTATTCACGCTTCTGATAGGATTTAAGGCTTAATTTCATATTCATATGCGTAAAACAGTCAAAACTGGTTTGAATATGACTTAAGGACAATTTTGATGTATCACGTTTCTCATCTTTAAAATCGGAGTAATCTGTGAAAAAGTATTGTGGAAGGGGATTTGCTTGTAGTGTTCAACAGGGATATGTATTAATGTAAATCATGACAAAGAAAGAAAAGATACCGAACAACCTGGGATTTGGGTGGGGGGTGCATTAGATCCAATTGTCAAAACTGAATGAGACCATGAAACACATTGCAGATGATTAATGTAGTATATACTGGAGTGATCAACATTTTCTTATAAGTCTGAAATTTTTCCCAGTGAGGCCCTTTCTGTATTACATGTTCCTTGGGATGTTGGGGACCATCTGTTTTGCTTTGCTAGTACTGTTGTTTTATATGTTAAAATGGCATCAGAGAATCTGGGACTTTCTTTAGTTCCATGCTTTTATACCTCACTCCCACCTTTCACAGTAGTCTTTGTGATTTATCTCCTCCCCAACCTATTTTATTCACTTTTATTTACCTTTGGTAATAAATGTTGACTACTTTCTGCATGTTAAGTATTTGTTTTACTTCATAAACATTTTGTATAAGTTTTCTTTTTCTTTTTTTCTTTTTGGTTTTTCGAGACAGGGTTTCTCTGTAGCTTTGGAGCCTGTCCTGGAACTAGCTCTTGTAGACCAGGCTGGCCTTGAACTCACAAAGATCCTCCTGCCTCTGCCTCCCGAGTGCTGGGATTAAAGGCGTGCGCCACCACCGCCCGGCTTGTATAAGTTTTCATATCGGCAAGTTTATTAATTTTTCTAAAACTTAATCTGGTCTGAGATTCTTGTGCATTCTCTGCTGTCTAGACTAAAGTTCACAAGGTCAACAGTTGTATATAAGAGGGGAGCCTGCAAAAGGATGTAAAGAGCTCATTTCAGCCTTTGTCCTCACATCGATATGATATATAGCAGTCTTCTGCTGCTGATTAACAAACCTTAAAGGTTAGTTAAGTAGTTGTGTAGCAGCATGCCCCCCAGTGGAATCAAAGTGATGATATTTAATCTCTAGAGTTTTCTTGAATTCAGTAGAATGCTAATGACTTTCAAATTCATATAATTTTTATATTAATCTTCAGAAGCTCTCTGATGTGTGGAAAGGCAGCTTTTATCAATTATAACCCAGAATCCTCTCCTAAAACTGCTACCTTGTTCCAAATGTAAATTGAATTTCTGTATGCTTGAAATTCCAGTGTGACTATTGTACTCAGACATATAAGTTCTAGTTATTCTCATTAATATGATTTCTAATACTGAGTTTTCTAGATGAAAAGCATTAGGAGGCTGCTTGATGTATATTACAGTTAATGTAAGTAATCCTGCTAACTTGGCCCCAATTCACGTCTTGTAGTCAACCTAAAGATACATAGTAACACTATTACTGAGCCAGAAATTGGTTTCTGGACTTTGTATTGGATTTTGACACTTTGGTTATTAGTAACATTAGAAACTATATTAACTATAAATTAATCTCTCTGGCCTGAAGAGATGGCTGAACAGTTAAGAGTACTTGCTACTCCTGCAGAGGATCTAGATTTGGGTCCCAGCACCTACATTGTAGTTCCCAATCATCTGTATCCCTAATTCCAAGGGATTCAATACCTTCTTCTGGCATTCTCGGGTGCCAGGCAATTCATGTTGCACAGACATACATCAGGCAAAACCCTCATATACATAAAATAAAAATAATTCTTTTTTTAAAATTAACTCTTCTATAACTGTTACCCATACCAAAAGGACAAAGGAGGAATGCAAGTATAATATGATAGAAGTAGTAAATATTTCCTTTCCTAGGACAAAAGGAGAAACGTATTCTTAAAAAATTACAGCTGACATAAAGAAGATAACCTGGTATTACTGTTTCTTTTTATGATGTCTATAGACAGTAGTATATTTATATAAGTGTTCTTGGTGATGTTATATTTGCTGAACGTATTATACATCACAGACTACTTTAATATTTAGACTGACTCTAAGGGTATAATCATTGTCCCCATAAAGGATTTGTTTATATTGAGTACCATCATAATGTAGTAGAAAGGGCACTGATGAGTGGTAAAAAAATAAAATGATGTCCTGACTCTGGTCTGACACTTAGTCTCTGTGAACAAGCTTAAATTAGCCTTTCTAATTAACTTGAGGAATTGGACTAGCTGTAATTTCTTAGGTCTAAATGCCAAAGCTATTTTATGATAAGCTCACAAAATCATGTGAAAGCAACTGGCCACATAAGTGATGAGTTTGAGGATAATCTTTATCTGGTACCATTCTGTATGTGATCAAGACACTGGATTCTTAAAAGTACAGCCAAGTTGCTGTAAAATTAATTTTCAAGATAATTGAATAAGTATAGAAATGGAAACTTCACAGTAACTTAAACAAGGAAAGTTTGGTTCAAATAATTATTAACCTATACTAAGAATGTCTGTTATAAAGGGAATCATAAAACCATTCCTGAAGCCTAAGAGTACCCAGAAAAAAGACAGCTTATCCAAGCAGAGCTCTTGTCCCCAAAGTTTAGAAGGTATGACTGCAGCCTCAAAGGTTTGCGTAGATCAAAGTTAGTCCACAAATGCCAGAACAGGAGAGACAACTTTGCACAATGCAGGCCAAAGAAGATGGTGGGAGATCTTATAGGAAAATTTTGGCTGCTGCTATAGTAAGAGGTCTAGAGAGCATATTAAGGTGACAAACTCTGAACCTAGACAGAGGTGAATAGTTGCTGAGAGATTTGCATAAATGGTTTAGATATGTGGTTGGAGCAGAACATTATCTGGAATCCTCGAAAGAATGAGCATGTCTCAGACCCTAAATTGGAAACAAGAAAATTTAATGTATAGCCTATAAGAACCCGGAAAAGAAGTCTTATTTCCTCCTGCAATGTCCCTGCAGTGCCCTCTACTGACAAAAATATAATATTGTGCCCAATGTAAAGGCAGAAATGCGTAAACATCCAGTTCATCAACATAGAAAAGTCACTGAAGGGTAACTTTGGAGCTGAGATTTAATAAATTCCTAACTGACACAGTAAGGATAGCACTTACTTCTGCAAAACCATACATGCCACCTTCAGACTTCTTGGGTGTATGTGGAAATACTGCTCAGAGATCTCAGCTGTTTGGTCCCTATTTACCTAAATTTATACACACACACACACACACATATATGGTATAGTCTATAAATTGTTGAGCTCATCCAGATAATTTATTCTATTTGAATCTAATTCCCAAAGCACAATTAAGTCACCTTCTTAATAACTCCATTTTCAGTTCACTGATTCATCTAAATTTTTGTCATCCTTGAGCCTAGAAAGTAGTATATCCTCTTTTGTAGTGGTTCTCAGCCTTCCTAATGCTGTGACCCTTTAATATAGTTCGCCATGTTTTGGAGACCAGCCATAAAATTATTTTTGTTGCTACTCCATAACTGTAATTTTGCTACTGTTATGAACCATGATATAAATATCTGATATTCAGGATGTCTGATATGCCACCCCTATGAAAGGGTCATTAGAGCAAAGGGGTCATAACCCACAGGTTGAGAACCATTGCTCTATTGAGTGTCATCTGTGTGGAGACCCACCGCAAACATGCCTGCCACTGCTTCCTAAACACAAAAGACAGGTAAATGATCTAGTTCTGGTTTCTAGCTTAGACTGTGTTCCCACCATAATGCAGAGAAGTAGGTACTGTCTTTTTTTTTATTAAAATTTTTATGTGTGACATAACTTAGACACTTGGAAGGATTACCTAATATCATGTAGCTAGTGGGTTGTAAACTGGGATTTAGTCCCAAGTTTTTCATCAGTCTTATATGACTGCCCTTCTATGAGAGTAAAAATCCAATTCTGTGGCTCAGAAATGAATGCATATTATTTCAGTGACTTTCTGCTCATAGTTTTCCATTCATATCTATGGTGGGTAGGATTCTAAGATGGCCACCAAGATCTATGCTCCTGGCATATAATTAGCGATTCTTGAGTGTACTTGAGGTCAGAAGATACAATGAATTCTACTTCTACATGCCTAAATTTAGTTCTGTGACAAAAGTGAAGGGATTTTTTTTCAAATATGTTTAAAACCCTTTATCATTCAACTTGAAAATCATAGAAAAGAAGAATTTATCTCTGGTGAACTTAACCTTGTAAGCCCTTTTTAAATGTCTCAAAGAAGATGAAATCTGTTACTTGGCAAAAGCCAGACAGCTTATCTTATGGTATCCTATGAAGTGTTCCATGTAATCAAGACCAGAGGGCAACTCTTGAGAGCTAAGAATAATCCTTGGATGACAGGAAGAGAGAAAATGAAAACCTCAGTAATATAGCCACATGGAAATGAATTCTACCAATGACCTAAATGAACATGAAGCAAATTCTGTCTCAAGCCATCTTTTGGATATTTAGCCCTGTTGACATCTGACAGGCTTGCAAAACTGTCATCTGCAGAGTAAGAACTGGGTCTAGTATCTGGATTCCTAGCTCACAGAAACTGGGAAATAATAAGTGTGTTATTTTAAGCCTCTGAGCTTGTGGTGATTTGTATCAATCCCAAGTACATGACCAATTTAAATTTAAATCCAGACCAAACCAAAAAACTTGGAAATTTTTAAATAAACCAAAAGAGAGACTAGTAATCAAGAGAGAATAATTATGAAAACATTTCTTTTGGTCATTTAAATTTAAATGGAGAATACTGTATTTCCACTTCTAAGTTGTTATTTTATAAGAGTTGGCATGTCATGGGAGGACAAATACTTTATTGAGCATCAAGATTTATGGAGTTTTGCTTTGACTATGCCTTTAATTCTGTCAACTTGTCAGGTTGTTTAACCTTTTAGGATCCCCAAGTGTCATTTAGGAAGATTGAACAAAAACTTTTCAGTTATGTTTATTGAAATTCTATGACCATGAGGATTTCAACAATTAGAAGCCTTAGTGACAGAGTAGATACTATCAATAATTGTCAGGACCTATACATTTCAGTGTAAGAATTTAGAAGGAAAGTTGATTTGATTGCTGTGAGTTGTGAATTAGTATTTTTAACTCACAAGGTCTTAGGGGTTATTACTTCTCTGTTTTCAGGAGCTATAATGTAACATGCTTAATGTTTGTGATGCTAAGGTTATAACCCCAAATAAATTACCAGAAACACTACTCCAAGCTGTGGAATCCATAAGCATTGTATTTAGCCTTTAATTCACATAGCATATACTCTGTGATTGTTGAGTATATGAATGGCTTTAATGTAGGCATGATTATGGTCATGATAGATTCATTTAATCTTGTTGAGCTTTTCTCTCCACTACCATATTTTGAAGCATAAAGAAATTACAAGAGGGTTTGAGAGCTTTAGAGGAATGAGTTTACAAGTCTTTTATTGATTAAAGTTGATTTCTTTTTTTCTAGCAGATTATTTTTTATTACTTTATAAATAATACCATTCAAAATTTCCACTTCCTCCCCTCATCCCACTTCTCCACTCCCCCTTCCCCCTCCCCCTCCAGTCCTAAGAGAGGGCAGGGTACCCTGCCCGGTGGGAAGTCCAAGGCCCTCCCCCCTCTATCCAGGCTTAGGGAGGTATGCATCCAAATAGAATAGGATCCCAAACAACCAGTACATGCAGTAGAGACAAATCCCAGTGCCATTATCATTGGCTTCTCAGTCGGCCTCAATTGTCAGCCACATTCAGAGGGTCCAGTTTGATCCCATGTTAGTTCAGTCTCAGTCCAGCTGGATTTGGTGAGCTCCCATTAGCTCAGGCACACTGTCTCAGTGGGTGGACCAACCAACCCCTCGTGGTCCTGACTTCCTTGCTCATCTTCTCCCTCCTTCTGCTCTTCAACTGGACCTTGGGAGCTCATTCCAATGCTCCATTGTGGGTCTCTGTCTCTATCTCCATCCATCGCCAGACGAGGTTCTATGGTGATATTCAAGATAGTCATCAGTCTGACTACAGGACAAGGCCAGTTCAGGCACCCTC
>PVIU01003604.1:47656-142001 GCA_004026605.1 Ondatra zibethicus
CCCACCCCAACCCCACCCCCATGCTCCCAACTTTTGCCTGGCGATCTTGTCTGCTTCCAATTTCCAGGAGGATCTATATATGTTTTTCTTTGGGTTCACCTTACTACTTAGCTTCTCTAGGATCATGAACTATAGGCTCAATGTCCTTTGTTTATGGCTAGAATCCACTAATAAGTGAGTACATACCATATTCATCTTTTTGGGTCTGGGTTATCTCACTCAGGACAGTGTTTTCTATTTCCATCCATTTGCATGCAAAATTCAAGATGTCATTGTTTTTTTACCACTGAGTAGTACTCTAATATATAGATATGCCACACTTTCTTTATCCATTCTTCCATTGAGGGGCATTTAGGTTGTTTCCAGGTTCTGGCTATTACAAATAATGCTGCTATGAACATAGTTGAACAAATGCTTTTCTAGTATGGTTGGGCATCTCTTGGGTATATTCCCAAGAGTAGTATTGCTGGATCATGAGGTATGTTGACTCCCAATTTCCTGAGAAACTGCCACACTGATTTCCAAAGTGGTTGCACAAGTTTGCATTCCCACCAGCAAACTCAGTCATTTTAAAACTACCCAAGATTGTATTTTAGAAAAAAAAGAGTAACCATAGGGAGATACATTGTAATTATCATCTAATATTATTGCTAGCAGAAATTATTTGCAGAGTACCTACAAATGTTTGGCACAATGATCTGCCAAATCAGTAGCTTTGACTTGTTTTAGCCTAATTCTTACATCCGTTCAGCTGGCTCTAATAATATCTACTTCAGGAAGTTAGAAGGATAAATGTGAATGAATATGAAGTAATTTTCATTGTGTAACCTGATGTGGTGGTTCACACCTGCATTACACGCACTGTGGAGGCTGACACAGAAGAGAGGGTTCATTTTAGCTCACAGTTCCGGTTACAGTCCATCATTGCGGGGAAAGTCACAGCAGCTAGAGCTTGATGGAGCTGATAATAGCTCATCCATAATTGGGAACAGTAATGAATGCATACATGTCATTGTTCAGCTAGTTCTCTCTGTTACTTACAATCCAGGATCCACTGCCCAGGCAGTAATCCTACCCATAATGGGTATGTCATCATACTTCAATTAATTAATCAAGATAATCCCCACAAACACACCTTAGGCCAGTATCCTAGGTGATTCTAGATTGTCAAGTTGGCAATTAACACTAACCATCACTTATGAGTAGATGTTTATCAGGATAAATACTTTCATTGTATCCTGAGACCTTAATATCAGAAAGAGGGCAAAGAATAAGCTTTCTATGATTGCTTAACTTATGATATAACTAGACTGGCCAGTGTAATTGTTGTTTATTATAAAATGGTCATGAAATTAAGAATAGTGTGTTATCTCATCTCATGTGTAAGGACTGAGGACTTTGTAGGTAAGAAAAACAATAGAAAAGACAAGTAAGTATTTGTTTATTATCTTTGGATATTATCTATATTGGACTGTTTTAAATATATATTATCATATTATATATTATAAACTTTATAAGGCTGTCTTCATTGCATCATTTAATTTTTTATCTGAAGAAATACAATCTCAAAGATATAATATGCTTACAAAGTCATTGTCAGTGGGGTAATTACATACATCTGTCCTCATATCAGGCTCGTATTTTTCCTCTGGGTATTGGTGTTAGGTGACTAATGTCTGTCTTTAGGAGCTGATAACCACAATTAAAGTGCAGTCTTGAAAAACAGATGCAAAAATCATGAGTCTCATTACAGAAGCAAATTTAGCCTGACAATTTCTGTAGCAGAGGGAAGCAGAGCCCAGTAAGACAGTGAATCACCTCCTTCATGGAAAACTAATTCAGTCACCATAGAACAAGTAAAATGTAGCAGAGATAGAGTATTATACCTTGCTTCCCACAAAACAGTAACTCCTTCAGTAAAGAAAAAACTGCTTACTTGTTTATATGTTCATTCAGATAAGATACGGATATATTTGCAGTGTTCAGATGTGAGTGATAGGTAAGTAGGGTACAGGGAAAGTTAAAAATGACTGGAATATAAATATTCCCTACCTCAGACAGGTTCAGAAGAAGGTAAATTTCTGGCTGGTGATCGAAGGGTGTAGAAACAGATTGAGCTTGTTGCAAGTTTGTCTGATGGAAGTAGGAAGTTCTATACAAAGGTAAACTTGATCCAGAAAGTCATGAAAAATGCAAAAAGAATTAAGCAAACAAGTGATGCATCTTTCAAAGACCTTGATCATTTTCTTTAAAGTTTTCTGATCATTAAATAAAAGAATCCCGATTTTAATATTATTTAGAATATAGTTAAATATAATTTGAATTAAATTAAACCTCAATATCAAGAGTTTCTCAGATTATCAAAATTGTTAGTTAATAATTTAGATGTGATGCATCAAAGATATAAATAATACATTAACTATAACTTGGATTAGCCACCCGGACATATAGTTCATATATCCTTAACTTTAAAAGTATAGATACCTTTGTGTATTATGTGTTCCTGGTGACCTTTTGTATAAGAATCTTAAAAAATGAAATGCCAGTTGACATTTCCTCAACTTTGTTTTCCTCATTAAAAAGTTATACTAGAAGCCGGACAGATGGCTCAGTGAATCAGAGTGAGTTTAGTTTCCAGTATGAACACTGCCTAGTTCTCAATTGCCTGTAATCCAGATCTAGAGCCAGCTGATGGCTCTAAGGGACCGGCACTAATGTTCACACAAACATGTACTAGAACATAAAACAAAACTCTCCAGAATCATAGTAAGTGGTGATGTATGTTACTACAACATGTGTTTACCATAACTTTTCTTTTCCTCTTCCAGTGTAAAACTCTTTCTGGAGTGTGTGACCACATCATATCCCTGTCATCAGATCCTCTGGTTTCACAGTCGGCTCACCTGGAAGTGATTCAGCTGGCAAATATTAAACCAAGTGAAGGGCTGGTAAGGGATACCATGTTTTTCAAAGCCATCATCCATCAGCACACAGCAAATGATGTGGGCAAGGAGGCAGCCTCAGAATGTAGAAGTCTAGGAATTTCCACAGATCCTCACCCTCCTCTCCTTTCCTGTAGAGGTCAAGGTACAAGAGGGTGGCATTGAAACCACTTTTAAAAGACAAACCAATAAAAAGAGAGAAAAGTAAATGGGAATTCTGAATTATCCCATTTAATTGAGTAATCATTGATTGCATTCTTTCACCAGTTAAAATTTCTTTTTTTCCCTCAATTTTTATTTTTCTATTCAAAAATTTACACTTCCTCCCCTTCTCCCATTCCTCTCCCGTTCCCCCACTAGCCCTCCTCCCTCCCCTTCCATCCTTAAGAGAGGGCAGGGTACCCTGCCTTGTGGGAAGTCCAAGGCCCTCCACCCTCCATCCAGGCCCATGAAGGTGTGCATCCAAGCAAACTAGGATTCCAAAAAGCCAGTACATGCAGAAGAGACAGGTCCCAGTGCCATGATCAATGGCTTCTTACTCAGCCCCCATTGTCAGCCACATTCAGAGAGTCCGGTTTGATCACATGCTCATTCAGTCCTGGTCCAGCTGGATTTGGTGAGCTCCCATTAGATCAGGCACACTGTCTCAGTGGGTGGACAGTTAAAATTTCTTATCTTAAGGACATTTAAGAGTTTTACAACAAGCACAGTGTTACCTGTCATTCAAGTAGGTATTTTCTGGGTTTGTTTTACTTTGATTTATTCTGGTTTTAATAGATCTTCCTTCCCCTTGAGTAAGTAATTAAAGAAAAGTCACGTATTTTGTTTATGGCTCCATGTGTAGTGCATGTGTGTGTGTGTATGTGTTTATGTGTGTCTGGGCAGGCGTGGCTATGGAAATTTCGGAACAAACAATTGTTACATTTGAGATTGCATACTATTCTGAATAGTGTGATTAAAATCTCATACCAACCCATCTAGGACATGAGTAATCCTTTTATCCAGCTTAGTTGAACTATATATGATACCCACTCACTAACTAGTTAATAGCTATTGAGGTTATTAAATTGACAGTCATAATACTGCAAGGATTTGTACTCAATCAACTCATATTCAACTTACAAATAGCCCCAATGTTCATAAATCAGATATGCTAAAGTGCCATAAAATGATTCCTATAACCAATAAACTGAAAATACATACTTTGAGCATTATTTCAGCTTATAATCATAATTGTTATATTATTATTAGTTATTTTTATCTCTTTTCATTTTTAAATAAAAATTCATTATTACAGTTGTGTAAGAAAAACAATACACACATATAGACATACTATGTTTGATATGATCCATACCCTCAGATATATCATAGACTTTTTGAACATATCTCCATATGAATAGATCACTTCTTCCTGAGTGTCTGTGCTCCTTTTGGTTACCTTTACCAAAGTAATTTTGTTTTTGAAGATAAAACACCCTCAAATATTTAATACTAAATACTTTCCCTTCTCCATCTCCTCTTTCAGTTATAGTCAATGAAAGATCTTAGCATAATGGCTGCAGTACAAAATTAGGAACTAATACATTATATTAGTTTATAATTTGTGAATCTGGATTTTAAAAATTTACATAAAATATGAGAGCAGTCTTAGGGATGTGGAAGAATAAATTTAACTTCTGTGGCCTTGATTTTGTCACAGAGAAAATATACCGGCAGGAGTAGATCATCTTTAGATGTTCTTTGAGTGTTATGACTCTGTGATTCTAATAGTATTGTTTGAAGAAAAGCACCTATTTTTCCCTTTAATTGGCACTAAAACCATGGGGAACACTAGGCATGTGAAGTGAGCTAAAACTCACTTTACTTTATTGTTCATGAACTTTATAAACAATGTATTTTCTCTGTGAACATACAACCCTGGAGAAATTGTTTTAAAGTGAGGTTGGTCTGTATCTCCTTTTTGGAATAGACATAAATTTAAAGTAGCAATAACTAAAAATTTAAATAGTTTGGAAAATGACTGTCAGAGAAAAGGAAAAAAATAGAAGTTAGGATAAGTATTAGAAGTACTTTCCTTTCGCCTTTTATTTTCCTCACAACCAATAAAGTAAGTATTAATTTTCTCATTTTGCAAGTTAAGAACAGAACCAAAAAATTTTACTGATTGCCTTTCATTAAATAATAACCAGTAAAGGCAGGATTTATAAAGTAAATCTAAATAAAACGTATCTGGCAAATACATTTTTCATTATCTTATATCCAAATTTGGAATGGCTAAAGGGAGGTAAAGGCAGCTTAAGAGGATAATCTTAAATTTGAGTTTGAATTTGCCTTAAAGAACCTCATTTTTAAAGGACAGTGGACAATACTTCAACTGAGTTGCTATTTCACAGGGAGAGAAAGAAAAACCTAAAATACTGAGTATTAATTGAAAGAATTAAGGGTGAACTTCTTTCTTATGATTCTTATCAAGTTTGCAGAAGACTAGAGGCTTTACATGACTTATTTAAGATGCTTTTTAAAATGCACTCACTTTTAAGTAACCTTCATAGGTCATGTTTAAAATAGATCAGTTTGAGAATTTGACCAGCATTCGGTAAATGCTTAACTATGTGATATGTCTAAAAGGCAAATACAGGAGGAGAGACTGCAAACAAGTGTACTTAGTTGTAATTAAGCCATGTGATTTGCCTTTAAAAAACAATGATTAGCAGAAAATTAAAAGTTGTGGAAATGAGATCTATTAGAATCTTTAAAAGCTGAATGACAGATAAGAGATTATGAGTTGAATAGAGGGTAGGGCCTCAAGGCGTCTTCTGGAAGCATGGCTTCAGGCTTCTTCCTCTTGTGAGGTGCTTGAGCAACCTCCAAACTTGTAAAACAGCCTTATTGTACCATCATGACTCTAAGGCTGCTCTGACTGCTACTGCATAACTGGCATTTGGAGATGAAGTGAAATGAACATCATTTTAGCAAACTGAGCATGGGAAAGGGAGCTGTTAAGTCAACTCCAGAATTAATTGTTTTTCCCCAAAAGAAAAAAAAATAAGAAAGATGGTTTTAATGAAATATAAGGACAATATTCATTGTATTTCCAGAAAAACAATGTTATTTGAATGATATGTCCTCCTGCTATTTGGTGCTTTCTCAGAGAGAAGCAATAATGAGGTGTATTTTCTGTGAACTCTTCATCTTTGAAAAGATGATTAATTTGAAATTCATCCAAACAATTTGCTTCTTCTCTTTCTTTTGTTGATGTACTTTTAGGCGTTTTTTTCTAATTGGTACTACTAAGGAGAGATAAAAGGATAAATAAATCTATTTTCCATTATTAAAAGCAGTTATGACAAATGATTTATTGATTAGGAATAATACATAAATAATCATTATTGTTGTGCCATTTTAAAATCCTGCTTTCTAACCTTTGGTTCATGATTACGAAATAATTTTAGAGTTGAACTCTATGGATATATCTATACCCAATCTTAATCAGGATCTCACTGTTCCAGGCTATCTTGGAACTAAATATGTAGACCAGGCTGGCTTCTGTCTTCCAAATACTGGGACTGAAAGCTTGTACAACCATTCTCAGTATATAAATATTTACATTAATAATTTCCTAGTTTCAGCCATAATTTCACATAAATATTTATTCCTGAATCATAGATTATTCCCATAATTTTTTTCATCCTAGGATTTGGTTTTATTTTCAGAACACTTTTATTAGTATACTAGATTTTCTTTGCGACCATAATCTTTCTAGTATCATTTAAAACTCTTGTTAAATACCAGTAATCATAATCAATACACCCAATATTGAAAGATTTGTGGAAAGTAAAATAATCAACCTATACTTAACATTATTGGAGAAAATGACTTTGAAATACATTTGTAAACTATCCAGTGTCAAACCTAGATACACTTTCCAACTACATAATGCATACTACATATGTGCTAAGATTATTTTTAGACCTTTAGACTGGATTTCAACAGCTGGGAGTGTAGTTCAATGGTACAGAGTTTGTCTATCGTGAGTGAGGCCTGTGGCTTGATCCCTGGGTGGGACCACCAAAAATTAATATAGATTAATTAATGATTTTTCTACTTTAATTTTTACAATATCCAAGTGTTATGTTTTAATAAGAAGAGTGCATTAACTTTGCTGGAAATAACTCCAAAAGTTCGGGGTTCAGTGATCGAGAGTGTATCTGGATTCAGATATGACACCTGACTTTACCACCTTAGACTTACTCTCCAGGCATTCTGCACTTTAGTTTCCTGAACTCTAAAACAGTGTCAATCGAATTACACCACAAAGACTTTTGTAAAATAAATGTAAGATACTTAAAACAGGCCCAGACACATTGTAATTGCTACTAGTGATGATGGAAATAGGTTGGTGGATAGATGGGTGGATGTATGGATGTCCAAATGATAGATAGATAGATAGATAGATAGATAGATAGATAGATAGATAGATAGATAGATAGATAGATAGATAGGTAGCTAGGTAGATAGTAGATAGATAATTATGGATGGGGATTGTGTTCTAGTTGAAATAATATGTTTTTTATTTATTTTGCTGCCATTTCCCACTTTATTTACTCACAACCTTTTAATGGAAAACTTTAAAAGAAAGTGTAGCATTTACCTCTTACAAATACTATTTAAGATCTTTTATTGATTTGATAATATCTTTTAAATAGCTAGGGTAGAAGTGTCAGTACCAATCATTCTCTCCTAAGATTTTTAATATTATAATATTTGCTTTCCAAGAAATAATGGAATATATATTAACTCAAAAGTGTGTATTTCATACACCCTTGCCAGCATCAGGTTAAATATTACCATATTATTATAGCCAAAAATCAATAGCCAATTTATCAATTAATTTCCATGTATACTTCTACTTGGGCTATTATTTATTATTCTATTAAACTGTGAACTTCCATTTAAGAAACTAGAGTTTACTGACAAACAGCCTTCTTTTAAAATTAGATTCATTTCATTTCCCATTTAGAGCTCCAGGCTCAAGAATTTTGTAGAACTATTACACTTTTTATATATGATACTTTGAAATGACTTTTTAGAACAAAAGAACTACCTAGTCATTTCTTGGTCCTTCCATACAGTTAACTATTCTGCTTCATTTTTCTTTTTTTTTCTTTTCACTGAAATCACAGGTGTATTTGGGTGTCTAGATATATGTTAAACATAAAAGTATGAGAAAATAATATTATAGAAATTGATTTCATTACATAAATCTTAAGTGTATACTTTTCTGCAAACGGTTGTTTTTTGTTTTTTTTTTTTTTTCGAGACAGGGTTTCTCTATAGGTTTGGAGCCTGTCCCAAGCCTGTCCTGGAACTAGCTCTTGTAGACCAAGCTTGCCTTGAACTCACAGAGATCCACCTGCCTCTCCCTCCCGAGTGCTGGGGTTAAAGGCATGCGCCACCTCCAGCTAGTGGTTGATTATTGTTAAATTGCTTGTGTATAAGATATATGAAGCTTGTATATCATAAAAATATAAAATACTGCAATATAAAATACAAGATGCTACAATTTAACAAAACAATATTTATATAAGTAAGACTTTATTGATGTTTCACCTCCAGTTAATTACAGGTAGAATATCTCTTTTGATGTCTACTTTTAATTATAAAATTATAACAAGTATAATAGGCCAATAATGTATATACAAAAAATGAATTTCCTATTATAATCTTTATTTTGTATAGTATGGATTTTAAAAGAATCAACTATGTTCAGGGCATTGAAATACCATGCTAAATTTCATGTCTGTAAAGCAGTTTAATTTATCAAGTAGTTACTTAATTGAGTATAGGCTTCTTTAGACATCCTTTAGAAACTGGAACATTCACATGGTAATTTCTTACCAATTTTAAGGCAGCATTGTTCACTCGTGAATAAAATTAAATTATATTTGAAAATATGTCTGTTGCTTCACTTTTTTTCTGATTCTATCTTTTTCTTAGGGTATGTATATTAAATCCACATATGATGGCCTCCATGTAATTACTGGAACCACAGAAAATGTAAGTATTAAAACATTTCCAATTTGAGTATTTATGTGTTTCACATGATTGAGGTTAAATGTTGGTTCCAAGAACACACCTAAAAATACTTACTAAATGAGTAGATTCTGGATGCAATAGAATTTCACTCATTTTATTTACTCTATAATAGTGGCTTAGAGAAATTCAGATGCTTTCCTTTTTAAGCCAGAGAATTATCTTTGTTAAGTACTTTCTGGTTCATGTCAAGTTATTGTGCCAGCTGAAACAATCTACTTCCATCGTCAATTAGTTTAGTTACCCTAAGAAACTTAAGTGATGTGAGAAACACCCCGTCAGTCAGGCTTTGGGATACTTGCAGCATAATTCAGCTCAATGAAATAGAGGTGTAGCTGAATGGTTTTAACACTGAGATTCGTCCATTAGCCTACTTTGAGAGCTTGCTAGATATTTAAATTCAAAGGTTCTACCACAGACCCAGAATCCTAGGTACATCCGTCCTTTATGAAAAGATTCTAACAGGTGTTCTGACTATAAATTGGGAAAGATTATCATAACATAATAGGTTGTAAAACTCAAATAAGCAAGGATAATGGCACACAGAAGTGTATAGCTATGCTCTAAAAAGAGAAATATAAATGCATTAAATCAATTATTAACATGATTAGCATAATAGAAACTGAATAATAAAAAGTCATTAACTAGCCCATAGTTCTCTTTTCTTTCATAAACAGGTTAGGAACTTTGATTTTGTTCTTATTTTCTTTTAGAGATTCAGACAAATTGAATGTTTATGCCGTGTTCCTTTGAAGAATACTGTGGTGGAATTAAGTTAATTTCAATTATCATTTATCTCAGTGTTTTATCAATATTTTCTTCTTTGAAATCACCATTTTCTGTAGTTAATTCACCTATTAGCTCTAATTATTATTGATTTAACTTCTTTTCTTGGTTTCTTATCGAAAGTGAAACATCAACGAAAATCAGTAAAATATGCATTGTGAACTATTTCATAGTTTGAACTTCAGTAGGACGTTAAACACTACACTTTTGCCATCCTTCTCTAATTTCCTGTGCACTCATTAGATCATTCTTGCACTCCCTGCTCATTTAACAAGCCCACTTCATCTGTGCTGTGATCCAGGAAAGGCATTGAGCATTGGAAGGATATATATGATAAACTAGTTTTGTTTTCCTTGAGAAGTACAAAGTATATAGGGTTCAACTATGTGAGCAAGTGTTACTAATTACTTGATACATGAAGGAAAAAAAGCAATAAATATTGTCAAATAAACCAGAGAAGAAATCACAGAAATGGTGCTTTTGTACTGTGTCATGAAGAACTGGTAGGAATGGCTCTCCCTCCATTATCTGACATCTGTGAAAATAACAGCTGAGTACTGTGCTTCATAAACTTTACTTACTCAGTGAAACTTGGTAAATGGCTAAATGGTAAAGGGAGCATTTGCATCTGGGTGTAGTTCATATATCAATCACATATTCATAGTTCATCCTTTGATTTTTCTTTTCTCTTGATAATATTTTATTATTTTGTTACCTATGTAATTTGTAATTCGAAGTTCTAGTTCTGTGTTTAGTCTTAGTAAAGCTGGTGACTAAAGTGGGTAAGTTATATTTTTCTTTGCTGTGCCCTCTTATTAAAAAAAAAGATTAGTTTTGAGCCAATGGCACAAGTGACTGGAACTATTGCACTGTGATTTCAAATCCGTTCAGAACTGTTACATGGCTCTGGTCTGATGTGCTAATATTGCCACTACCTAAAGATATTTTCAGATCACTGATTTTTTTTTTAGAATAGTGTTCATATCTCAGATGAACCTGCCCCCATAACAGTATTTTAGTTCATTCAGTAATATACTTTTTTAAATATTATCTTGAATTTTAGCCTATGGTAAATTTTTGTGGGCTAAAACTTTTGTTCCAGTGAGGTAATATAGTATGAAGTCTTCTATGTTTTCAAAATAATTAAAAATTGGAAATTTTTTAAAAGTAGCTGGCCTGAGGACACGGCTAAATTTGTGCTAGAGTACAAACATGAGGACCTGAATTTGGATCTCCAGTACCCACATCATAGGCAGGCACCACAGAGAACCTCTGTAACACCAGAGCCGGGGGAGCAGATAGGTACATCTCTGGGGCTTGCTGACCAGTCAGTATAGCTAATCCATGAGCTCTAGTTCACTTAGAGAAACTGTCTCAAAAAGTAAGGTGGTGGAGTCACCAAGAGGACTCAGCAGGTAAAGGCGTTTGCTGCTAGACCTGACAACCTGAATTCAGTCCCTAGAACCAATGCAGTAAATAAAGAGAACTGACACCTTAAGGTTTTCTGCTGAATTCCATAGCCATGGTATGGCCTGTGGATGCCTTCCCTCTCCCCTCCTACACACATACTAAATAAATGCAAAAATAAAACTTTTAAAGGGCATGTAAAATGGATCAGTGGGTAAAGGCACTTGGTATACAGCATGCTGATCAGTTTTCTGTCCCTGGAAGTGACATAGTAGAAGGAAATAACTGACTCCCCAAATTTGTTCTCTGATTGCTACACATGCCACCAAGACCCACGCTTGCCATTGTACAAATTAAATAAATAAATATATTTTAAGAAGGGAAAATAAGGTGGTGAAGCAATTTGACATCAACTACCTGATGTCCACCTGTGGCCTAGATACACACACTTACAAACAAATACAAATATAAAACAAAAACACAAAATAACCCAAAATGACTTTTAAAGAACATTCCATTCCTGGGTCTCAAAAGTAGTGTTTTATTCTCTGGATTCTGTCACCATATTATTTTTCTTTTCTGTTTTTGATAGATACTACTGAGTAATATCAGAGTACAAGCAAATAATTTTAATAGATTAATATGTCTTATTATTCTGTATAGACAGTACACAAGGGTGTATTGCCATATAAAGATTTCTGAATTGTTAATCAGTAGTAACTAGAAAAATAAGACTATAAAATCTGTTTATAAGACCTAGAGAAAAAAAATTCTATCACAAATCTCATTTAGTTTCTTTTATGCATCCTAATACTTACGAATACTAAATTGCTATGTTGGTTTTATTTATTTTTGTTTTTAATTTCATATTGAGGAAGTAAAATGTTGAAATTATGTATTATAGACATATTGATATTTTGTTTTATTTAGTGTGGTTTGCCAACCAATCGTATTATAGTATATGAAACATAGACCAGCATGCTCTTGTAATTAGACACTTGGAGAGAATGTTACATAATACAGTCTTGACCTAAGTGCTGCTTGTGTTTTAATTTTCTGTTCTGTATTATTTAGGATTGATTTTATTAATAGTGAAATAAATTAGCAAATTAATTATCCGACTTCAAAGTTTAATGTTAAATATATCTGTATACTTGAAAATAATGATTTGTTTACATTAGTAAGGTTTATTTATATTAAATGGGGAGGGCACAAGTAAAACTCAGAATATTGTGAAATATACATATATATTTTTGCAATTTTATTGAAAATATTTTTTCATACAGTATATTCTAATCACCGTTTCCCTCCCTCATCTCCTCTCAGATCCTCCCCACGTCCCCACCCTTCCAACTCCACACCTTCTGTTTCTCTCTTAGTGCTTTATATTTCTTCTATTTTTTTTAATTTGCCTGTTTGTGAAATATATTTTCAATCAAGTTGCCTAGTAGTGTTTTAGCAGGGTTTTCTAGATTAAATTTGCCAAGCTTGGTAGCAATTATTATTGTCCTTTAATGCTTTCAGAAAGATGTTATTGTTTTCCAATATAAATAATCTCTGTATGACTTTTTTTTTCTGAGACAGAGTTTCTCTGTAGCTTTTTGGAGCCTGTCCTGGAACTAGCTCTTGTAGACCAGGCTGGCCTTGAAATCCAAGAGATCCGCCTGCCTCTGTGCTGGGATTAAAGGCGTGTGCCACCACCGCCCAACTGACTTTCATTTATTTTGTCAGAATGCAAACTGTATGTTAACTATCAGTAAACACATTATATATAATAATTACTTGAAAGTTATGGTTTTATTTTTAAATCTAATTAAAGAGGTGGGTTGTTGTGATGTTCCCAGAGAAAGAAAAAAGCTGATAAACCTTATGTTATCATTTCTTTTATGTTAAATTCAGTCACCTGCAGATCGATGCAAGAAAATCCACGCTGGTGATGAAGTGATTCAAGTTAATCATCAGACTGTGGTATGTATAATTACCTTAAGAGTCAGTGGGAGAAACTAATTTAAAGTTTTGCTAAAACTTTAAAATGATACCAGTGAAATTAAAGGCCAGTATTTTATAAAAGATAATTGATGAACTTTGAAAAACATAACTGAGTAATTACTCTTCCAAATTGTTTTGTGGAATGTAAGACATAGATTTTTGAAAAATGAGGAAATATTGTGGTTATAAATTTGACATTTTCTGGTATGACTTAAATTTTTTTCATTTTTATAGATTTGTGAATTAGCTACTAGATAAATTTAATGGTTATATATGCATTTATTTATCTGTTGTAACATTGACTTATTCATTAATATGTAGAGAATTTGGTCATAATTTAAATGCACATTTTAATAAAAATTATAATCCTTAGTAACTGATTTGGTTCTTAGTTTTCCAAGAGTAACTATAGTTTTAGTTCTAAAAATAATAGGCTAAATTAAATAAGTTCACAAAGCTTTCTTGCTCGATGAGGCTCACAGATCTGTTCAGAGAAATATGAATGCCAGTGGCATTTAATGCCTATCTTAGAAGTGATAGATTTTCAAAGATATAGAAATGAATAGTATTGATTGCTGTTGATTTTATATGCCTCAGATGGTGCATTTTATTCCCCCTCTTTGGCAAACATTAGGTCTGTTGCCAGATTTTGAAAATAAAATATTCTTAGATTATCACTGTAATAATCAGTTTTTAAATATGGGAATTTAAGAAATGAATATCCTGCATATAGTTTAGTAACATTAGAGTGAGTAATTCTTTCTTGTTCATACCATTGAGCTAAATTTGCTTCTATGTGTCCCAAAGAAAGAAGAAAATTTGGGAAGCCTGTTTTTTCTTGGGGGAAGTTTAGAATGGCTCCAAATTGTCATGAAAGTTAAAAATGTTTCTCAGTGAGTTCATTATCTACCTGATATGAAAGTGGATAGACTCTTTTAAAAATGAGATGTATTAGTGTGTGGCTGGTAATGAACAATAAAGTGCTGGGAATGCACAAAGGCTTTCTACCCTCTGACATCATTTTCTCATTAGAAAAATAATTCTTTCCAGTTGTCCTTTTGGAAATTTCTGGACCCATAGTGTTAGAATTTGGGCAAGGGGATAAAGCAACCAACTATTCCAGTACATCAGTAGCTTTTCCTTCTGTTCTGTTCATATTGCTTCCTTCTCTGCAAGAGATTTTAACATGTAGACCCCTGTTGCTTATTTTCAACATGAGTTTCTACTTGATCAAATTAAAGTTGGAAGTTAGTCTCTGGTGCATAAGAAGATTGTTTAAAGAGTACTCTTTATGGAACAGATCTGACATTCATGAAATAAATATCAAAGTCTAAAAGTTTATAGATTAACTAATAAAATCTGCACGAATCTTCATTGGTGACATTTAAATGCTGAGAATGTGCATACATATTTTCATCACTGGAATAATTTAAAAATTTTGAAAACTGTATAAAATAAGGATTGGGGAAACTTAGTTCTGGTTTTTGCTCTGAATTGTAATTATGGCTTTAGGTGGCTAATATTACTAGAGTAGTTTACCTTTTCTAGAAACATTAACTGTAAATGAAATTTTAATATGTAATTGTAAACACAAATATCATGTCACAGTAGTTTTCTGTAGTTTTAAAATCTTACTACTGTGGGTAGTATTGTACAATATAAAAATCTACTCATTTTCTTTATATAAATTTCATTGAAAAACTATTTTAAATATTCCCATGAGGGTCAGTGAAAGATAAATTAATACCAGGAAGTTTTGAATGCCATTGTTTTATTTTTTTATTTGTTTATTTTTGGTTTTTCGAGACAGGGTTTCTCTGTTTATTTTTGGAACCTGTTTTGGAACTCATTCTTTAGACCAGGCTGGCCTCGAACTCACAGAAATCCACCTGCCTTTGCCTCCCAAGTGATGGGATTAAGCGCCACCACTTCCTGGCCCAAATGCCATTGTTTTAAATAGCTGGTATGGTTCATATACTCAATGCAATTGACTTTCTTACCTGTCTTACCTCTTCATGTCCAATAGATAATGTATGATTCTCCTATGTTCTTTTATTTAAATATATATACATATACATACATATATATATATATAGTTACTTGAACGACACTGGAAATTATATGTCCATTTTCATGTTGCTATATTTTTCATTATAAGCTTCTAAACTTTTCACATCAACATACTTCTGTGGCTGAGAAACTGGCTGCCAGATAGGAAGAAGAAAAAAATCATGAACATCCAAGCAAAGCAGAATGATTCCTATTCATGTCTTCCTTGCCAGTGAAGATCAACTCCTCAAAGGCTGCTGAAAACACCTCAGATTCTCATTCTCTCTCTCTCTCTCTCTCTCTCTCTCTCTCTCTCTCTCTCTCTCTCTCCTCTCTCTGTCTCTCTCTCCCTCCCTCTCTCCCTTTCTCCCCCTCCATCTCTCCTTCTCTCTCTCCCTACCTCCCCCCTCCTCTCTCTCTCCTTCCCTCCCTCCATCTTTCCTTGGCATAATTTGAACCAGCAACTCTGCCCTCATGATGGAGTTTAAACATGTTTTTTTACTGATGAAACTGTAGCAATTTAAAAAGAAAAAAAGAAACATCTGGGCATACCCATAATGAGTCTGCTAAATTACAGGTTAATTTTTATGTGTGTGAGAAAGTGTTCTTAGTATTTTATCCATACTAAAAACAGACACTTTCTTCTTAGGCATATAATTTCAAAGAAGAGCATATGTATGGTGATTGAATATGGCTTTTGGAAAAGTTCCCTCTATTTTGTGTTAACATTAAAACATATCCATTGTGATTGTGAAAGGTTTTCTAGCACATCTTGAATATTTTGGTAAACGTGGTCAAATAGATTTGGTTATAAAAGCTACCTAAACAGAATAACCAGGTTGAGATGTCAAGAAGATAGACTGCACAAGTAGTGTTGTTGATCACTGATTACTGAGAGATGGAAGAGAAGCATTATATGATAGTGTCTTTTTTACTTTCAAGATGGTAAATATTACTAAGACTTGTAAGTCATAGTGAAGGGGATGAGGGAAGAGAACAGACTGAAGGACTATTGATTTAACTTGGGAACTTCATTCTAATTCTGGCTGTACCTCTCTGATTCTCAACATAGCTTCTCATTTCTGACTGTGACCTCAACTTTTTGTTCTTCAAGCCTAAAATAAGAGATCATTGTTGAAAGGGGGAGAAGTCAACATAATCAGAATATATTAATGTTCATCTCCCTTTTGTTCCTTTGAGCTCTAACCTTTTTCCTGGATATCTTTTAGAGCCATGTATATCATGATGCTGTTTAACATTAAATATGTTTGCCCCTCCCAGTTTTCTAAATGAATTTCGTCCTATATTTTTGGCTTTCCTTCCTAAGTCTTTTCCTCTCCTTTACTATGTGTATTTCTGCTCACTTAACTATTTCTCCTCCATTCTTGCCTTGTTCAATTATCATTATTCTTCCCTATTCTATTCTCCCTTTTCAAAGGAAAAGTTATTTATCTTATAATCCCTTAAACTCAAAATATTGAAAACTGAGACCTCAAATATCAGTGTTTCTGGTATTTCCCATATATTATTCATATAGTCACAGGATGTTACTAGACTATAGAAATTAATTATGTTGGCAAGATGTTTAACATATTAATGAGTAAATGGTTCTTATAATATCCTACAAGAACAATATTGGGGTTCTCCAGAATTTGTATTCTGAAACAGAACACATGAAATAGTATCTTTTAGAAGGGGAAAATATAATAGATATTGAAATTAAACAATGTATCACACATTTCAGTTACACATAACAATGCCTATTGTCTAATAGAGTAGTTTATGAGATATTAGGTTTCATGTTATTTTTAATTGAACATCTTCATTAAATTGTGTACAAACTGGTTTTAATGTATCACTTATTTTGCATAAATTGTATTATTTATTTTGCATAATCAACTCATTACTTTATCATCTACCATAATATTTCATTGTCTTTTTGTTATCAAACTAGAATTCATTCTATTAAATCCTTATATAAAATAAATTAGTTATGTTATACCTTAATAAAAGTAACTTCCTGTCAACCAATTTCTTTTCTTTGCAGACCTCTGTATCTTGATTTGTTACTTTCTTATTTACACAGTTCAAAGTAGCTTCACTGTGAAGAGTGTAATTGGTTTCTTAAGTGGTTACTGTAACTCATTTTATTATCAGAATACCTTTTAAGTGTCAAGGTGCAGTTAAATATAATCTAGTTTTTAAATGAATTTTTAAATGACAACTTGCAATTGATTGTTTTGTATGCTTAAGATTTACCTCTTGCCAGATATTCTTTTATATACTCTAGGTTTTTAGTTCAAATGTGTATTTTATTTGCAAATACCACTTAACTTTCTGGTAAAATTATTACATGAAAGAATAATACTGGAGAATACCATTTCATAGAAAATTTCATAGACAATAACATTAATTGTAAATTAGGATATTTATCCCTAGTATTCAACATCACTAATAATATTCTGATTAGCATTGGAGCTAAAATTTTATATATTGTTATCCATCGTTTCTTATTTACCTTTTCTTTCACACTGTCCTGTTCTACATTTTATTATCTTCATAATAAGAAGGAAGAGGTTTTTGAAATTAGAATATATGGTGTGTACAGCTGACTGTACCCACTGAAAGCTGCTATTGAGTTAGCATTTTTGTGTTTGTTGTCAGAATTTTAATAAAATGAGTTTTAAAGATAATTTCTACAATGTGGAAATCTTGAACTAAAACCTTTTATTAATAAATATTTAGAATGATATCCAGTTAACTATGCATGTGCATATATACACATGGTTCATCTTGTATTGTAATATGAACATATTGCAATATTTGGAAGTATTTTTATAGCCATAACTTTAAGTTTCTACTTATAAATGGCATCTTAAAAATTATTCAAAGAAGCTATACATTTTTATGTCTGTTACTTTTTTTAATACTAAGGTTGGAATTGTTTTTTTTGACTTAGGCTCCAATATTAAATTAACCTGATATATTTAGAAGTATGGATATTTTTTCAGAATCAATAAATAAGAAATTTAGATTATAATATAATGAGGTATTATTCATTCCATAACATTGGTAACTGGGAACATTTTCTTTTTTTCTTATTTGAAAATAGATATTTTTGCAGTGTGTTTTGAAAACTAGAACTGAACTATAGGAAGGACTGGCTGAAACAATAATTTCAAATACATGTACACACAATATATTTGTGAATTTTTAACTCATAAAGATATTTTTATAAAATTTATTTTAAATTCTGTATTGTGATCTTTTTAAAAATATGCAAGTGCTTTTTTAAGGACTGATGTTCTATATTATATATTCAGAGATTTGTCCCACATTTTTTCCTTGTGCTATGATGTGATTGCCTTCTTCTTTTTTCCCTAGCAATACCTTTCAGAATAAATTAATTTTATAATTTGGAGAAATCAAAGGATACCATGAATGGTGATAAATTGAAAATAAATTGGCTATGATTTAGTTTTTATTGATCATATTAATGAGTACTATGGAGCCTCCAAAATAAACTTTTGACCTTAAGAGACTACATTACCAGATGCCATATTGAAATGGGAAAAGGAAATGACAGCTATGTGTACAAGATGCTGAACTATGCCCACAGCTTTGGAATCGCATTACCAATGCAGAGATGGTAGTGACACAGAGGATACACCTAATATAAGTGACTATTTACAGAAATAGGAATGTCTGCATGATTCATTAAAGGGAAAAACCATGATTGCTGTTTCTTCATGTAGATTCCAAATGGGTTAATCAAGATGCAAGCCTCAGAACTTCTGGATGATTGATGAATGGACTCTAAGGGGGAAAATGTAATTTCGGAGATTGCTGAAATTGCCTTGTTTTTATTTCCTCCCTCTATCTATCTTGGCAATAAGAAATTGTTATTGCTTAGAAATTTGCCTTTTAATTACTGAACACTCAAATCAAGACATACATTGTATATATACATATCTTATATATGACACTTTAAAATTTATGTGAAAATATTAAATATTGAAGATATATACATTCAAATGATTAATAATTCAGCATGGTCTAAGTTTCACATTGAAATTAAGCCACATGGAAACAAAAGCCCTTTAAAAATAGCTACATATGCCTTGACATATTCACGTTGTACTGAAGAATTGCCTTTTAGCATTTTGGAGGATGTAAAATGAAGAGTTATTCAATAAAAATAAAACTGGAGACGTTTCCCCTAACGAAAATGAAATATTGAATTTCCATATTCACTTTTTCAAATATTTGTTTTTTATCTTATCCCAAGACTGTAAATATTAATATTAAGGTTTTATTTAGGCTGGATAAAACTTAGAATGTCTCAGTCTGCTCTGAATTACCTTTCAAAGTTATTTTATGGTAGAACTTAAATCACTTATATAGATTTTGTTAACTCAACATATATACATTAATTTATCTTTGGATCATGAATAATTTCTTCTCTTCAAGGAATGAATGGTTGTATGAAAGTAAGTTTATAATATCTCCAAATGCTTAAGATTGCAGGATTTTCATTCACATTTACTGAAGGTGAATTGTGTGCATGACTACTTTAGACCTAGTTCTAGGATCTTTGAAAGACAGGATGTGTCAGAGCTTAATACTTCTGAAATGCTACTTACTATGGCATTTCCTCTATGCAGCTTGTTTTGCTAAAATAAATAAATAAATAAAAATTTTTAAAAAGTAAAGGAAAGTCACTGGCACAAAATATTCATTTATTAGATTCTTAGTAACTTTATAGTAACTCTATGAAGCAGAATATTATTAATACCTCAGTTCAAAAATCTTTAGCAAACATTGAGAGTCTTTATCCATAGTGCAATCATTTGTGCATTGCATCTGGCCTCCTCAGTGCTTTTAGTAAGAAAGGAAGACATCTGAGTGTGGAGTAACTTCTGTAATCTCTTTGAAGTTCTAAGAAAGGGTATCATTTATACATCACCATTGGGGAGCTAAGAATGTGAGTATATACACACATATGTAAATATTGATAATGAAACTCATTTTTATGAAAAGCAATATTTTTTTAAACTATTTTAAGAAATATCCTACTTTCCTACCTGTGGATATAAAGATGATTTCTGTAACTCCACATATAGCCACAAAAAAGGAAAATCTCCAGATTGATACGATAGTTTTAAAAATCTGATGTTTGTAAGTTTTACTACTTGGGTCCAAAGAGTATTGTCTGTCATTTCATAATTTGGTTAAATAATTCACCAGGTGTTTGTAAAACCAATAGACCAGGAAATGTCATAAAAACAACTTCTTCCCTCTATGTGCTCAAAGGAATGAAAATCTCTCGCCTCTACTGCACTGACCCAAAGAACCTTGTGTTCTCAGTCCAGGGAGCCATTTGTCCAGAACCTCCCGACTTATGTTTCCTTTTACCCAGGAACACCTGCTTCAGCCTGACAAATACACTTAAAAGCCCCCCTCCACAAGAAACCAGAACTTCTGGCTTCTGACCTTCATAACCTTAGTGACTTTCTTGGGAAATTTTAATCTTGTGTTACATAAAATACATCTTGATAGATGTGTTAAGGTTTGGTTATAAATTAGTGAGTGATAAAATTAGCCACTCTTCTTACTTGTCCAATGGGAAGGATAGCATTAGTTCAACATGTGTGAAAAGTGTTATCTTGAATTAATATTAATATTGTAAGACAAATATAATTTTGAAAGGTTATTCTAATTGTAAAATATTTTAGGACAAGTAAATATTTTGTTCACTGTTCTATTATGTGTCATAATCACGTTGTAATTTAAAACACAGTATTTTATATTTATTTACAGGGAACATTGTATTGCTTCTTTGAGGATAAATACTATCTATAATATCTTGAATATCAAGTATATTTTTCTAGATGGAAGGTCACTTAATATTTATTTTACAGAGCAAACTTTAAGTGCATTTAATAAAAATATTAATGCTACATTTTGATTTTACATCAATACTAAAGCCATTTTGTAGTTTCAGAGAGCATTTTGTCACTGAAACATTCAGTTCTCATATTGTCATCTCATCACATCAGTCAAATTAACATATCCTGATTGTCTATTTTTGGAAAGCTTATTATTTATTGAAGGGTATATCTAAACATGATACTCTGTTTTTACTCAGAAGCCAGTGTTGTGATGTAAGTAGAGAAAGATAGCAAGGGAAAAATTATACTAATGAGGTACAGTATTGCAAGATTCATATGAAGAAAATAGGACTGTGTTTATAAGAAGAGGCAATAGGAGTCTGGCGGTGATGGCACACGCCTTTAATCCCAGCACTCAGGAGGCAGAGGCAGGCGGATCTTTGTGAGTTTGAGGCCAGCCTGGTCTACAAGATCTAGTTCCAGGACAGGCTCCAAAGCTACAGGGAAACTCTGTCTTGAAAAACCAAAAAAAAAAAAAAAAAAAAAAAAAAAAAAAAAAAAAAAAAAAAAAAAAAAAAAAAAAAAAAAAAAGGCATTATGATGGATATTACAAGCAAATGAGCCTTTATGAATAGGTAAGATTTTAGATTTTCAAAGTGACAGAAAAAGTATAAGCAGAGAGACAAGCACTTCAGAGTGACACAGCTATAAGCAAACCATGCTGTTTGAAGGAAAAAAAAATGCTTACTACTTAACCAACTCTTAACTTTTTGATTTCAAAAGCCTCTAAGTGATCTGCTTCTTTTCCTGCCTCCTTATCTTTCCCTTGCTCTGTCATCCACCCTTGCTAAACTGTTGAAAACTGTTCAGATTTATAATTTGTTGCACAGATTTCTTTACCTATTGAATTTCTGTGAGTCTTTCACTCCAAACCCTCCCCCAAACCCAAGGATGGAATCAGTTGGATTGCCCTCTTTTTGCAGGGTGGGAGGCTTCTACTATAGCTTGTAGTTGTTCCTTCATTTTAATCTAAATGTTTACCTGTTCATCTCTTTCTGTGCTCATTTTGTTATTTAATGATCAACAGATTATGTTGCGCTCACTGTTATAACCATACTCTAGGGTTCTCAATAAATACTGATTTGAGTTACTATGTCCAATCTAAAATTATATAAAATATTGTAGGCATTGGCAAGTCATTACCTTCAGTAAATTCATCACTTATTATAGCAGTTTTCAAAGTATGATTTCCAGACTAAGAGCAAGTAGTATCCGCATTGTATGGAAACTTGGATTTAGAAAGCAAAGCAAATTATTAGGCTCTTACCCCAGAACTACTGGATCTTAATCTCTGAAGTAAAGTCTAGCAGTCTTGTCATTGAAAACAAGCCTTGTAGGTGTTTATTTAGTATAAACTCATGTTTGAGAGCCATATTTAAGAGAAGAGCTGTAACTTGGGGAAATTTAAAAGCTTTGAAAGGACGAAAACATTCGCACATAGTGGTACTGTGGAGATGTAAAAGACTAGAAGAAAGGTAGATTATGACTCAGTTTTAAATCAAACAAGTAAGTACCCTTTCTAGAACTAAAAGTAAAGAAATGTTCATTGCTAGGAAATTTTCATGATGCACCTGCAGGTAAAAAGTGGTAAATATCCATAGGCAAATCCAAACTTGAGAAAATTATATGGAAGTAATTGGTAGTTGTGGTAAATGAAATAAAAAAGGGGAGATAATATATTTGTGTTGTAGAATTCTGATTTCATTTGAGATGCCAGAAGATATTTGAATGAAGATATTGAGCTATATAACTGAACAGACATGAATATAAACTCTTGTCTCTGCCATTTAATGTGTAATGTTGCCTTCAACTTTTTTCCATTTTATTACATGTAATATTATCTTAATACTTGCTTCTTTTAGCTGCTATAAGAAAGAAATACAAATTAAAATAATTTCATATAAATATACAGAATCTACTTCAATAAACTATTGGTATGTGATTATTTGGTAGGTGTTAGCACCACAGTTAGAGCATGTGACAGAAGCACTTCATAGGAAACAGAAAGGTTTGAGAGATTTGAGACTCATGCAGGAGATTGCTAATGGAAACTATTAACAGAGAAGGGATTATTGTAACAAGACAACATGAAATATTAGCTCATCCAGACACTGAGAAGAAAGAGGACAAGGAGGCAAAGATTTGGCAGGACCATATATGTCTGCACAGGTTGATCTGTCCTTATCTCTTTTACTCCCCCTTTTCTTGTTAAAACTGTAATATCTTGTAACTTTGGAAGCTCTGTTATCATTTGAGCTACTAAATTCCCGAAGCAGTTCTTGATGTTGAGCTCACTGTTTCACAAATCAAGCAATTCTTTTTATATAGCTTGATTTAATAGTGGTTTTTTCCGTGTTTATTCATAGCCTAGTGTCTCTAATTCCTATTCTTTGATTCCTTCCAATATTGGTGGCTTATACTGTTATTATTAGTAGACTTTAGGATGTCTTCACTTCTTCAAGCTCCCTGTGTCTCTTACTGCATGAGAACTCAGAAGCCAGTGGAAAGAATGTCATTATTTTTTCTATATTGCTATTAAGTATTTACATGATTTCTATCATTTAAATCTGTCACACTTGATATTTTAAAGCTAGTCAGAAACATTATTAGAAAATGGAAAGTTAATTTTGAAAAAATGATTAACTTTCATTTGTGTGGTTTATCTCTTTTGACATTTGTACACTTATCTTTAGCTCTTTGCATGGAGGATCCCAACCTTCTTAGAACTGTAACACACATATATGCCTCATTATATCACACCTTCTATCCGTGTTCTCCTGTTATCTGTCAACTATAAGTATCTCAATAAGGTAAAGGGTAATCTATTTCAAGAATTCTTTGTACCTCATTATGTGACTGTAAGAATGTGATGATACCACAGAACCATATCTGGGAATCATTATGCTTGAAGTTGTAAGAACACATTAACATTTGCTAATACATTGAAGACAATTGTTAAGTATGACAACATAAAACAATAGGAACTAAAGATATTAAATAATTTGAAATTATCTACATTAATAAGTTCAAAAGAGGACCGAGGAAATAAAAGAGACATTCAAATGATAAAGTCATCACATCCAATTACCATTCTTTTATATAAATTACTCATCAGGCCTCATTTCTATTCCAGAATTGTTATGTGAAATGGACCTAATGATTAAGTGGTGTGTCTACTGAAAATTAGTCATGGAATAAAATATCAATGTAGTTCTTATTGAACACAACTGTTTAATAAACTTATATTCCTTTTTATTAGTTATCTAAAATGCAATGCTCAGAGATTTAATTTCACATTTCTATTGATATTTTAGTATAGGTGCCTTTCTAATTCTGTGCGTTGAGTAGACTTTTTTTTATCAATAGTAAGCTTTTCTCATTAGCTCTTGAAATTCACATTATCCTAATTAAAATGCTACTATTTGTAGATTAAAACCTTGTTTTTATTGTTTTTAAAATTTCCAAATGTTTATTGGTAAAATTTAAAGAAATAAAAAGTGAAAGTAGAAAGTATATTATTCTCCTTAATGTAGTCATCATTAATGTTATTACATTTCATTCTACCTTCCATAGCTATATCCATTTTTAACAAAAATAAGTTATTTTTGCCACTGTGAGACTTATTTTGTTCCACACACAATTTTGTATCCCCTCGTAGTGAATATTTAGATAATTTAAAATATTGGTTTAATTGTACAGTGTTACATATTTATCCTGGCATTTCTTTGTGATAATGAAAATAGAATTTGAGAGCCAAACTTATTTACTACATATGATTCTTAATTTATATTTGTTTCCTTTTGTTAAAACCGTTGATATCATCACGTTAAATGATAGTAGGCAGTTTGGTTAAAATAAAGTCAAATTATATACTCAAATATTTGACTATTAAATAACATTCAGATAAAATTAAAGTATATTCAAGTTAACTTTGTTGCCAGAAACAATTTCAGTTTCTTGTGGACAAGTAATTCTATTTTCAATTACTTACTTACAAAAGTATATAGAAATTATAACAGAAAAGGACAAATTAAATTGAACTGTACATTTCACAGAAAAGCATGCAACTTTAAAAATCTTCAACTAAACCCAGCTTGGTCATTTGCTTAGAATCCAACTACATGGGAGGCAGAGACAAGAAGATTATCAAATTTCTTAAGTTTAAGGCCACCCAGAACTATATAGCAAGACCCAATGTCAAAAATAAATAAGTATATAAATGTATTAAACTATCCATAGTGATTATACAGGGTGAAATATGCTGAAACTCATGAATAGAAATAAATGTGTGGTAAATTGTTGAAAACTATCAGTTCTTGGTTGCTTCTTTTAATTACTAATTAATTTACTCATTTAGGTATGATTATCACTGATAAAGTGTTTATAAATTTTGTATGAAGAATTTGTCTTCCTTCAAATTTATAATTCAATATTAGGTTGCATTTTGTGGCAAGTGTATGAATGAATGCCCAGATTCACATTCACTTATGTTGCCTCTTAGCTTGTACAAACAGCTATCAGGACATTAGCTATCAGAGGGATATCAGATATCAGAATGGATGTAATCTGATGATGTGTATATAATCATCCTCTCTTATAGAAAACAGGAAGCATTGGGCTGGTTTCCTAATAGAAATTGATCTGAATTAATGTTCTTTTCAAAAGTCGCACCCTCTTATTTGTCATAGTGACCATTTTGATCCATAGCAAGCTATTCAAGATGTTGAGCACTGAAGCACCTTTGTTTTGTTGTTCTCCTTTCTTTTCTTCGCTCACTTCATCTGTGGTTGAATTTATCTGTTAGGAGAAGTTCAATAAGTATATCAAATATCTACCATTAAACTACAATGGATACATTCCAGATTAATTCTTAATAGTCTCTTTCCATCTTTGCATCATTTGGTGGAAGTTCTTATTCTTTCCAATTGAGTAATATCTTCTAGACAGAAAATTGATAAGAGCACACAAAAGTCATCTATTTACTTTCAGTGCCTAAAAGTAACTACATGACTCTTTAGAACATTTGCTGAATTTTTTTGCAATCCAACTTAAATTTTGACTCCACTAGACTTAAGATAAAAGGTTATTTTTAAGTATTTAATATTAATATGAAATATATTTTTAAAAATGAATAATACAGTAATTGATTTTTAATGTTTCTTTAAAACTGTTTTAACTAGTCAGTTCCGGAACCTTAATTACTTGATACTGTATCACTAATCCATTTTAAAAGCAAACTAACAAAAGTTCTATGTTTAAATTTTTTTAAAGATGATTAGTGAAATAATTTAACATGGATATTCATTAAGCCAGTTTTCAAATCTTTTGCTATTTGTCTTAATTGTTCTGAGCTGATATTTAAATAAAACAGCTTCATTAAATTTAGCACACAAATATTAAGCTTATAGGGTTATTTGGAACACATTTGCAATAGATGCTGCACTGAAGTAACATTACTATGTCATTTTTAAATCTATCTTTATACCATGATAAAAGGTTTATTTCACTGATGCTGCTGTCCTTGCATCAGAATGTTTCCTTGGTGTGTCAGTACCTGCTATTGGTAGCACAATATCAGTCTAACTTAAAGACACTTTCAGTCACATATCTCTAAAAGATGGTGATGAGAAAGCATGTAGTGTGGTTTGTTAGCTCAGGACATTGCCAACTCATCATTTTCTGGCATGTGGACTTTTAAATTGTACTTGTGAAGAGCTTTGACCGAGTCCTAGTAGCTAAGCAGTATTAACGGTGATATAATTTCTTTATATTCCAAATCACTTGAAAGGCAAGATATGGTTTAGTCTCCGCTTTGATGTGGTAAATGTCCATTATGTTGTCTCATAATTATATGGACTCTAATGCAATAATATGGTTAATAATTCAAATATAAAACTTCTCTCTTGAATATATATCTCCTGAAAATAGGTAGGAGGATACTCCAATTATGTGATTTCTTTTATACTAATCTTATTAAAGGGGGAGAACATTAAATCTTCGAGTACTGTACCTCAATTTTATTGTAATGATTTTGCTGGTTACCAGGTGGGGTGGCAGTTGAAAAATTTGGTGAATGCACTACGAGAGGACCCGAGTGGTGTTATCTTAACTTTGAAAAAGCGACCTCAGAGCATGCTTACCTCAGCACCAGCTTTACTGAAAAATATGAGATGGAAGCCCCTTGCTCTGCAGGTAATGAAGCTTAATCATAAGTCATACACCATCATTTTAGCCATAGATTATCTCAGTAATGCTTCTTTTCTGTGCCTCATCCCAGCAGCATATGAATTAATCTTGTATGCTTTTGAAAATTTGTTTGTGAAATTATCTCTTCACTGCTTATCCTTATAGGCTTAATTGTGATGTAATTTGAGAGAATCACTAAAACCCAAATGATAACACTAATTTAATTAGAAACCTAAAGCATAATTCTAAAACCTCACAAGTTATTCCACGCCAAAATATGGAGAGGAAAAAAATGAAGAGGTTGACTTTTTGTGATAGAATCTTGAATTTTATATGTTTTAATCACATCCACTTCTGGAAGAAGCTATCAGATAGTTTATAGAATTACTTTAAATCAGGAAATAAATTTGTAACTTATAGAGTAGAAATTTAATTTTCGAATTAGCAATTAAAAATTAACTAGTGTATTCCTCGTTAAAGCTCATTTTTCACTTGTCCACCCCCTGCAGTAGAAAAACCAGGGAGGAGAATGTTATATTAGAGGTTTTGCAGTTTTCTTCATTATGAAATTTTACTATAAAATGTTAATTTGAGTGGTAATAAAGCATATAAGAGTCATTAAAAGATATGAAATATTGTTATTGCACAAAGACAACAACAATACATTTTTATTTCAATCAGGATATAATCTTTAAACGTATAATTGAATTTTTTTCACCAATCTTCACTTTGTTAAAGTAGTAGACTATTACCTTTTTGTAGAAATCTGGTTGATTCTTTCTTTTTTAAATAGTTTCCCATCTAATTTAGAATACTGATGATTTCTCATTAAAAAGAAAAGCTTCATTGTCTCTGCTATGTAAAATTTAGTAATTTTTCTAATAGTGCCCTTTACAAGCAACAGTTTTTTTCTAATAAGTAAGTTCTCCATTAAACAGCTCTTATAAATATAATTTTTTTCATTCTTTTAAACTTTACCACTTATCAGCCTTAAAGTTGGCATTATATTTAGATAATATTAAAACACATAAAATGTTCCAATGTTAACATTCTTAATGCAAAACTTTTCTAATTTTCAAATGAATAAATGTATTTTGCATTAGTATTTCTAAATGCATTTGACTTACAATATTTATACCAAAATATCTAATGATTGTTAAAGTTCTGAGGCTGTTTGCTTCATCTGGAATTTTCTATTGTCTATGCCAATGATCTTTTATCAAAGTTTAAAGGAGTAGGAACACTGGAGAAGAGTCCCACGCTTTCAGCTATTAGAAGGTCCTCTTTAAATAGCTGGAAAAATCATTACTCATGTGCAGTTTTTCAGAAAGTTTTTCTGGACACCAAAGAGAACCTAGTTTTTGTTGATCCACGTACTTTGAAGTAGTCTGTCTAGAAAATCACATCGTAATTTATTTCATTGTTAGATCTTTTTCCAGTAGCATAAACTGGAGAATGAATGTTATAGCAATTAACACTTTTATATAAAAAGTAAAATAATCAAAAAACTAGTATTTTATATGTCATACATACAAATGACATATTTTCTTCAAAGTTAGAGGGCAAAGACATTTAAAATTAATTCCATCATTTTGTACAATATAATTATGACATATTTTAAGATACTGTTTTAGGTCCATTCTTATATAGCTATACATAAACATTATCAAATCATTAATTATATTTATTTCTCACTACCTACTAATATATGCTGAATATTTTTATGTTTACTTTTTCATAATACTAGAATCTGGGGGATAATTTAAATAGGTACATATGTATATACCATATACCACACAGTTGTAAGTTTGCTATTTACCCCAATAGGAATTACCTAAAATGAATTCCCAAAGTTCACATCTCTAGATAAGTACGCCTGTTAGTGAAAACAAAGTTACTTTTAACATCTTTGAAAATAGCTTCAAAGTTGACTTTTGCAAAGCAGAAGGGAAAGAATTGGTTTTAATTAAATTCTTCTAGCAGTGCTAAACCAAATTCTTTAGTGTAAGATGGGTGTGTTCTGTACATATGCAGTAGCACCACCACCACATGGTCCTACAGCCTATTTCAGGACTGGATATTATACCATTATAATCAAGTTATTTCATGAACTTAGGCTTTAGCCTGTACTTAAATCAATACACCTTAGTGGAAACTTAGTGGCTTAGTGGAAACTACCTGATCAGAATTTTTATAGATTACAGGTTTGAGAACAAGAAAATGGGGAAACACGTAAAAATGTTAAAATATAGAGTTTGAATGCAGACTGTCCTAGAAAAGAAAAGTCAAATAATAAGATGAGGTTTGGTGGCAATTGTGGATTGCTTCGTACCTTTATCTGAGATATTTTTTCTTCCTAGTGGCTGAGAACCAGCCTCAGCTGTGAACCATAAACACTAATGTAGTAACAGTCCTCTAGGTAGGCACAAGCATCATCATTATTGCTTTCTTAATTCTGCTGTCTATACAAATCACCTGAAACTACAATGCCTATTAATTCACTTACATATAAATCATCAATATGCAAACTTGAAGTTTGAATTATGTTGGTTATTTTTATCAAATATACCAGTAATTTAGTAGGAAATACTTTAATTAAAAGCTATACAAAGAATCTGTGAAATTTATTTAAATCAACATTTCTAGTTCATTTTCTAATTACCAGGCTTAACTTACCTATTAACTTTTTTTCAAATAAATATTACAATTGATTTTACATGGAGGCCAAAAATATTGCATACATCTTTTTCAAACCAATTATTTTAAACAAAAATGGTAATAATTTTATTTATACAAATAAAATGTCATATATATCCTAAAGTATTTATTTCTAAACTGTGTAAAATAGGACTACTCAATATTAATTAACTGCAATGACAGATTTTGATTTGGAATTTCTTTGGAAATCATAGCCAAATAAGCAAAAGCATACAATTCAACTTCATGCTCACAGAGAAATTTCATCAGCACATTTCATGAAATTTGGCAGTTTTTTTGATAAAATTCTATTTTCTCAAACATTTGATGATAGACCTGAAGGACTTAAAGATCGCTTAATTAGATACAATGACCAAATTAATTACATCTGAAAAACTAAATTCTGTTATCATCTGTGTACTTTCATAAGTAGCAGAGATGTCTGTCTTTGAGATACAGTCATTTATTCTAAGAAGGTAAACCGGGTATCTTGCCTTCTGAGAGCTACTTTCAAATCATCTTAGTGGCACTCTGCTAATTTCCAGGATGTGGATACGCATGGTGATTGCATATAGTCTCATTCATCTGTCAGTGAGATAAATTTCAAGGAGTTCTGAATAGGTCACAAGTATATGTTTCGATGGTTTTGGTACTAAACTAGGATGCATTGCAGCAAGAATATATGGACAGTCATTTTCTTCTTACAAGAGATTATCGAAGAATTAGCTGGACACTGCCAAGAAATCTCCTTAAATCATTACTGGGAATCATTGATTTTTAAAACTGTTAAAGAACCCAGCTTTTGGTGGAGAAAAACATCTCAGGTCAATCAATGCTAGAGTTCAAAAGCTGATTTAGATATTGTCCAAGACATTTCATATGAATTAAGATTAAGCTATATGAATAGCATTATATTCCTAAATTATTTTCTACTCCATAAATCTCATATATTGATGCCATAGTTTGGCTTGTTATTTTGTACTGAAATTTCATTGCTTAATTAACCTTGATGGCAATTTACAGGATATTTAAGTGATTTGAGGAGAAAGGAAGTAGTCAACAGCAGTCAAATTTGTATACTAATTGGTATAACGACTATAGAACGGTGATCACATTAAATTTAAAATACATACAAATATAAATGGTTAAAGTAATTGTGTAAAAGTCAAAGCAGGAGTAGCAACAAAATTTATTTCAATATCCAAAATGCAAGTTGGTGTTATTAAACAAATACTAGTGAAAGACAATTTGTAGGTTTCTGAGAGTTGTTTTAAATGCATATTGTAAAGAAAATGTTTTATATGAAGTATAACACTAGAAAATAATTTTAACTAAAAACGTAATTGTACTGGCTGGACAACAGTAGTATTTCTGTGTTTTACATGCTCATATTAGCAAATAACTGCAAGCAGCTGTCATATCAATTATAATTCACCAGTGTTCAAACAATAAAAAAAATCAAAGTAGCATTTGTGGGTTTCAGCCAAATGCTTTTACGATTTTAACACTGACGACAAATAATAAGCTATGATCTGAAGTGAGCCATTTTTAAACAGCTGACAATTAAGTTAAAGCATGCTTTTCAGAGGTCTTAAACTGTAAAGGGTTTCAAGTAAAACCTCAAATTCAAATGTAGTTTCTACAGTTAATATCCCACAATGTTGTTAACTATATTTTGGAATACATAACTTCAATTTTAATATTATCATTTAATTATGCATGTAAAATTGAGTGGCACAAAATTACATACATAGTCTTTTTATCAGTACAGATGATTTGATGGAAAAGGCTGTTTTGTAATATGACTCCAAGAGCTATTTATTATATATTGTATAATAACATACATATTTTGGTGTCCATATATCTGTGTTATTTAAATTCGAGGATCTAAGGTCTCCTGATCATATCCATGGTCTAAAACAATGTTTTCTTTATAGTCTAGTAAGAACAACAGAAAGTTTATATGCTTATAAAAAGTAAAAATATTTTATATTAATAAATTTGTATTCTAGTAGAAGCTGTGAAATTGAGGGAAAATTTTTAAACAATGCAATTATTTTGATTACGTTCTTTTCAAATATAATTTCTCACTTAGGAAAAGCTTGGCCAGGTAAAAATGTACACATTATTTTTTAAAATTATATCTAGCATTCTTTATGTGGTCATGAAATGTACAAAATTGTATGCAAATTCTTGTTTCCAAACCCAGAATACATTTTCTCTGGAGCATTTGTTGGAATGATCAAGGAAATAATTGTTAATATAAAGTAATATTCTGATACTAAATGAAGCCAGTATTGGGAATTTAGTAAGAATGTGCCTGAACTGTGTAAGGACTTAAAGATTGTCCTGTGCTAGAAAATTGAGGTATTGTGATCAACTGGAGTTTGTGATTATATCTAAGAATAATAAAATGAATGGCTAGGTTATATACTTAATGTAATCATTTGTATCTCAGTTGATAATTTTACCCCTGAAAGTGAAAACAAGTTTTTGTGTGAATTTGACATAAGTGTATTTTGAAACTAAATACTATTACAATGTATAACATTGAAATATTCGGGCTGCCTCTATGTCGTCGGGTTCACTGAAGACTTTTATATCTCTAACTTCGCTGGATCATTTACTGAGGGCCAACTTAATTAAAATATGCTTGCCAAGGATTTGAAAATATAAAATATTTCAAGTAAAACTTAAAACTCAAATTACTTTCTTAAGTGTAGACATTCTTTTTTAATAATCTTTACCATTGACATTTCATATATACTGATAAATATATAAATATAGAGATTTCATATATCTGTATAATATATATATTAGTTCTTTGCAGATGTGCTACTCGTGATATTAAAATTGGGGGATACAAAGAAGAAAACACTTTATCCATCAAATAAATTTAAAGTAATGATTCACTTAATCTCTTGTAAAAGTTAAAAATTTCTTTGACAATTACAACCCTCCGTCAGTATGTAAACTGATCAGTCAGATGTTATTGCTGAAGTCTTCACTCATACTTTGGGGAAAGATTTGTACCGTATTATATTTTAGAGTATGTCTTTAAGATATTTATATAGTTTAAACTAACATTGAAATGCATATATAAATTCTAAGTAGATTTCTGAGTCCTGATGACAATAGCAAGTGCTTGTTAAGCTTCTAAATGTACATTTAAAGAGATGCATATAATTTTGAACCTAAAAAGATAAATGGCAGTGCTCTACAATAATTTATCAGACTTGATTTACAAGACTAAGGTACACACATATAAACGTACGCACATACACACACAAATGATCTTCTGTGTCAGAGTGCTGTTTGACTGGTGGAAGAGCTTTATGGTATAAGAACCTTTCTGTATGTTATGACAAGGTCCTAAATAAAATCATTTGGATGGGAGTTCAAAATGGATCTAAATCACACTTGATTACATACCATAGTGTCATGTTATATTGAAGCCTTACAACAATATGCAGTCTTAAAACAATATTCTTAATTACTGATAGTAGTTTTTCCCATACACATTTTACAAAACATATTAAAGTTGTGAAAGAAAAAAATAGCATTATTATTTTTGCTTAAAATGCCAATCTATCCTAGTATAATTATAACTGTTACAATGATGGTGTGTTAGAATAAATAATGATTTACAGTAAATGTTTCTAGGACAAGAGAAGCTATAGTTTAGTTTTATTAAATTCTCTTACTTGAAATTTTTACTCAAAGAATATACCTATTAAAATTTGATTTGATTTCTGAAAGATCATTAGTTTTTAAATGGGGACAATAAATTTGTTATTTTCCATGTAATTTTACACTAATAGCAGATGGGTTTTTTTTGTTTTAGTTCATTTGTTTTTTGCTTGTTACAATTAGGAATTTCTCAATGATTGATTTCATCTTAATTTCATCATTTATTCTATGCTTTACACTGTTATTGTCTTCCTAAAGTTCCTTAATGATTTCAAAATTCTTTCAATCATTTAATTTTATACTATTTCAATTCTTGTCCACAGTGTTTTTAATGTTAGGACACAGTTTATTTTTCTATTGCCAATGTCAAAGTTGATTTTTAAATTTGATTCTCAAACAAATATTTTCTTTTTATCTCTGCTAAGCTTGACAATAATAGCACAAATAGTACACAAAAATAATTGTCTGTATATTGAATGTTTGCTATATGTGCTTTAATTGCTGTAGAGCATACTGATAAGCCAGATTACACTCACACAATAAACCCATTAAAACACTTTTTCTGATTTACCTATCAATAAAATAAACAGCCAGTTGAACTCAGCAACAGAATTGAATAATTCTTCTTTTGTTCTGTAAAAACAAGTTGAATTTTTTTAAAGCAGTTCAATTAATTGGACCAGGGTAACGTAATCAAAGCTGACATCTATTTGAACATTTTAAGCTTATTTTTCTTATATTAATCTTCCAATATACTGATTCACATTTACTGATCACATTAATAGCAACTCCTTGTTGAAAATAGAAATGTACAAATGCAGGAATTTGTAGGAAGTTAGCATTGCTAATCCTTAAATCTCCTAGAAAGGAAATGTATACAGAATAAAATATTCTGCTGGCTTTACCTCATGCTTAAGGCATATTTAAATATCCTTGTAAAAATTAATACAATTCCGTTTTTCTTTGTTTTTTGTGGAGTGGAAAGAAAAAATAAACAAAAGCTCTATATCTCACCAAGGAAATAGAGAAACATCTTCAAACTGCAATTAGCAGCCTTAAAATAGAGGGAAAAGAATAAAAAATTGAGTCAGATTGCTTTTTATAACAAGCTTCTGTTATTAGAGAGTGGTTTAAGTTCACATAAAGTGAGATATTTTAAAGTACCATACTAGTACATTAAAAAGCATACTAAATATTCGTTTGTCTTCCATAGTAAATTGATTTTAAAATATTGGAAATTAATGTAATGTGTAATAAAGTTTTCTTTTACTTCATACCTATTATGGTTGTCTGTATTTAGAGCTAAAAGATAACAACAGAATAAAAAAACTATAAGCAGTCATTGCAGTAAATATGAGTATGTGTGTGTGTGTGTGCATGTGTATGTATCACTGAATCTTTCATTCAAATATTATAGAGGCATGAAACATAGCCTTACAATTTTCATTTAATATCATTGGGCTTCATGGCATTCATCAGTACAAATGACTCTTTAGTCATCTAGATCTCAAGAGTTTCTCATTGCCAAGAATTTTGGTTCTATAGGACAGGCACAGATTAACTGGATTCTATTCCAAAAAAAATTATATTGTCAGACAGGGAAGTCTTTATTGCATACTGTCATAATGTATTAAATTATTTAATTAATGTGTAAAGTTTCTGACTATTGTAAATCATCATATATGATAGAAAATTAAATTTTATACATGATCATTTCTTTTTCCTGTCTCTCTTTCTTTAAGTTTGATTTCACATACATTTAAACTTAACCATCATTTTGGCAGGAAGTGTGATTTCAAGCTATTAAGGGGAACTGTGTAATGAGGAAGGTCAAAATCATTAACTGATTCCCAAATTATGTAGCGTATCCCAGTGACCTACATTGTAATCTCCATTGTATTCATGCCTGACTTTCAAACAATTTTTGGTTATCTGTATGAAAGTAATGCTACAGTGCAAAATAGTTGTAAGATGCATTTATTTGAGTGTCCAGCAATGCATGTTGAAGTAGTAGAATTGTGAGTCTATCATCTAGATATGCCAAATGTGTTTCATACAGGCTAAAATAGCACCATTTTGTCATACGAAGATGCAATTCATTTTGTGGTCATTATCATCGTGTTTGAGACTGCACTGAGATTTTTATTTTAATGTTAATTGTATGTATACTTAATCAGTAAGATCTGTAAGATAAAGATAAAAATTTGTGAATTTAAGTTTCAATTTAGGGCCATTTTTTCAATTCACAAGATTATTCTCAAATATTGTGAATCTTGGAATTGGGACTGCTCTTAAGACTGATGTGATTAATTCAGTTTATACAGTATCTTTAGAAGGTAACTTCCTATTTAATACTTAAATCCAAGAGATCTATAGGCATGCAACCAAAGATGAGTTTTAAATGCTAGATAAATATATGTGCCTGTGAAAGATGAAATGTTTGTGTCTCCTTATTCACTATGATTTTGAAGATGTGATATAAAATGGCTCTGAGGGCCTGGGACGAGACAGCTATGTGTTTATGTTGGGAGGAAGTACAATTTTCTAGAAAATTCTCTCCTGTGTTGATAGCCATTTTTCCCTTCTTTGAGCATCTGTGACATTTCTTACTAATATAACAATATAGTTTTTCAAATGTCAGTCAGGATGTGAGGAAGCTAATTCTTTTATGAATTATTTTTATTAGCTTTCAAAAGTACGATTCTGGCAAAGTTGATTAAAATATGCTTCTTTTTGTGAGTGACATGTCTTCTCATTATGAATCATTGAATGGTATTTTTACTTTATAAGTAGCTTTTGGATGGTTAAGCCATTGAAAAGGTGAGTTGGGATCTGCATTGAAAACTCTATCATATGTTATTTGTTTGGGGAGGGATCAAAGAAATACCCATATGGACAATAACATTTTTCTTTATTTCAGCCAAGTTCAAAACTTTGCACAAACAGATCATTTTTAAATGATAACTATATGTCATTGTTGTTGTTTTGTGTTGTTTGTGTGCGTATGTATTTTCTTTTTCATTTTAACCAGCCTCTTATACCTAGAAGTCCCACAAGCAGCGTTGCCACGCCCTCCAGCACCATCAGTACACCCACCAAAAGAGACAGCTCTGCCCTCCAGGATCTCTACATTCCCCCTCCTCCTGCAGAACCATATATTCCCAGGTATAAACTACCTATGGCATTATTCTGGACAGCTTCTAGATAAAGGCTAATATAAGAGCTCCTAAACTGTAAAGCCAGTTTTTCAAGAACACTTTGAATATTTTTTCTGGAATTCTGAACATATTCTAGAAAGAAATTCTCATTATACCAAATGCTCTTTTGTTAATAATGACAACAACTAAATTTTAATAAGCATTAATTGGACAGTGAGTATCTTATACTCATTACCTTGCATAATAGGAAAGTAATATTAAATAACCAAAATTATTTTACAAGGTAAATAATAAGGGAGGATTTTTCCTTGTGAAGCTTCAAGAAATATCAGTTTAATGTAAAACACTTCATATGTTTTTAAATGGATAGAGTTTATAAATGAGTTTTACACATTCTTTTTTTTCACTTTGCCTTTTTTCTTTTTTTTATTTTTCCATTCAAAAATTTACACTTCCTCCCCTTCTCCCATTCCCCTCCCACTCCCCCACTAACCCTCCTCCCTCCCCCACCATCCTTAAGAGAGGTCAGGGTTTTACACATTCTTAAGTAAAAGAAGTTGTATTTACTATCTCAAATTTTAGGTGATCATTAAAAGAATATTGTAATGGCATCTTTTATAGGGTAAGAATTTTGATAATATAAAAACATAATACTGGTTATATTTTGTAATTAACAAAATTTCTTTCTCTGTGTTGTAAATAATTATTTTAGAGGTCCTTAAATAATTATTTGCTATAATAACTAATTTGCCTTATTAACTCTACTATGTCTAATTAAGTGTAAAGACTATCTACTGGGACAATGATCTTTTAACCTAAATACTTAAATCTACAGCATAGATATACATTTATTATTTTTGTGCATGCACATACAAATTTAAGAAAAGTGAAAATGTTTATATTACAGTGACTACTTTAAGTTCTTCAGAAATTCATACTATGAATATATACATATGCACACATTAATATGTACATACATACTTACACATTATTACTTCATTCCACTAAAAATTTATATTTTGCATGGTACATTTTCAAATTTAACATTATTGAGTAGATTCCATATAGACATGTTTAATAAATCTGACCTGTTGAGAAAGGCTGCTTCTCTATAACATTATATTATATAAAATGCCAGCTCTTGCAATTTTCTACTGCAGAGAATGTCTGTTTAAATATAACATGGAAATTCGATAGTTCTGAATTACCTTCTGGTATAAGCTGCATTAGTATTCATGTCACAGGCCTCGTAGAGAAATCTGCAAATTTACAGATAAACATAACCTTTCTCCAGTATTATGAATTCACTACAACTGTTTCCAAGCTAATTGCAATATCAATTTTTTTTCCAATGGAGACTTAGCAGTAACAAAAAAATACCAGGCAATTAGTTCAAGAAAAGCTTTCAGTTAACTAAAAGTGAAATTTACACTGAGATTTATATTTGTGTTCTTTATATTTCCTAAGAACTGGTTATATACTTATAATTCAATAATAAGCAATGTATTTGTTTTAGGAAGTAAAAAAGTAAATGATTATAATAATGATAATTTTACCTGGTAAAGAAGTAAATTAATAAGACAACTTTCTGATTTAGTCATCTTTGAGAATATTATTTATTGCTGTCTACATATTTAAAATATTTGGATTATAGTTCTCTGAATTTGGACATCTAAACATTTTCATGAAGATACAGAAATACGGATTTTTGGTAGGCCGAGACTCATAATTCTTAAATTGGCATATTTTTATAAATTCATCACTATTTTATATGGTATAATGGAAGCTAATTAAAAATGACTCAAGTTTCTTTTGCAAGTTTAAGATTTTGGTCTTGTTTTGATGTAGAATTAATGTTTTCTTATTTCATAACATTGATTTATGGTACACTTTAGGGTAACTGGGAACACCTAGAATCAATGAAGCACAATGATGCACACGAGGAAAAGCATAGCTTTTACATTCATAGTCATGTTCTAGAAGACAATAAAAAAAATCAGATACCTAGGGAAACATTTCATAAGATAAATAAGGTGTTTTAATTAGTCCTAGAGGGGATCTTTCATTAGGAGTTCAGTCATCCATTACTTTCTGAAAACCACGGCCTTGCACCTCAGACCACTCATGAGGGAAAATACCAAATTAGACATTCTCACAAAGTAACTGAGCAGTGCTCATTAAAAGTTTCACAGTGTATAAGGGGGGATTAAGTGAAAAAAGATATGATTGGGGGGCAATATGAGGGCACCCAGGAGAAGGTAGAGCTGCAGAGTGAGGAATGAATATGATTCAAATACATTGAACATGTGAAATTTTCAATAAAAATAAAAATGAAATTATTGTAACAAAAAACATTTTAAAGGAAATATTTTTAAATAACAGCAATAAGATATAGGAATCCCATAAAATGTTAAGAAAATGTCTGCTTAAATTATTACAGATGAAAAAGTGGAGCTGCTGTTCCCCAAATCCCATTTGTAAATTCCATATTTTCCCCTATCTCCATAAGAAACATTGCTAAAGTGTAAATTTTATATAGCCTTTCTGAATGAGTTCCACATAAACACCTTTTTACTCTCAGGAAATACATAGAGTTTGAATATTTATAGTAACCATTTATAATAACATTAAAATTCATTTACATTAATAATCTGCTGTTTCAACTTCTTATAATACTGATTTATGTGGTACTAATGTCATACATAAGATCATAGTTTCCCTTTATTTTAGTGATAGAATCAGAAAGAACTTCGTTTTCAGCAACACAAATCCTGTCAAAACCAATAAGATAAACAAACAGGAGAAAAAAAATCTATGATTAAATTGTTAGCATTATACCTAGTATCTTTCCTTCAACTAAAATCAATTTATGTGGTGAAATTATTTTTCTTCCTATGACATGACACAGTGAAAATGAACTAGAGCAGAAGTTTGAAGATTCATGGTGTATTTCTAGCTGGCATTTATTATCTGTATGACATTGAGGCAATTTATTTAACCATTGGCCCTTATTCTTATTTGAGACAAAATGGGAATAATTTTAACTAACCCTATAATTCTCAAAGAAATCTTATAAAAATCTGAAGATACAGTGTAAGGAAATGGTATTATTTGTATTTTAAGGTCCCTCTAATTTTGTATGGCCCTAATGCTACACCCATCTCCTCTACCTTCACTTTGCTTTAGGGACGAAAAGGGAAACCTTCCTTGTGAAGACCTCAGAGGACATATGGTGGGCAAGCCAGTTCATAAGGGATCTGAATCCCCAAACTCATTTCTGGATCAGGAATATCGAAAGAGGTTTAACATCGTGGAAGAAGATACTGTCTTGTATTGCTATGAATATGAAAAAGGAAGATCAAGTAGTCAAGGAAGACGAGAAAGCACACCGACCTATGGTAAGAGTTCCTTCTTCTCTGGTTTATATAAGAATACATATCTTCCCTGAATTTCTTGATTACCTTTAATCAAGATTAAAGATTTGGAGTGGTGAGATTACTGGATCCCTCTGCAATAGTTAAAATCCATCAGTGTCATCATGTACTTCTGAGTAGACTACTAACAGTTAAAGGCAGGATATTAGAAAGTTTTCTATATTTTGTAATGACTAGTAAAGATTTTAACTCAGAATGGCATATGAAAATTGTAGAATCACATGTATTTCTTCTATGATAGGTGATAAATTAAATTAAGAGTTTTGTAAGTATAAATGCTTATAACTAACATGATTTCTTTGAAATAAAATCATTTGATTTAATCCTCAAGGATTTTTTGTTCGTTTGTTTATTTTTCAAGACAGGGTTTCTCTGTGTTGCTTTGGCACCTGTCCTGGAACTAGCTCTTGTAGCCCAGGCTGGCCTCGAACTCACAGAGATCCACCTGCCTCTGCCTCCTGAGTGCTGGGACTAAAGGTGTGCACCACCACCGCCCAGCAATCCTTGGGGATTTTTAAAAAATCATTTAGATAGGCTTCTCTGAGGAAAATAGAGCGTCAGATTTTATATTCTTTTAAGAAGTTTAAGTGATTGAGCTTATCTTTGAGTAGAGGAAAATGTTAACTAGAAAGAACAAACCTTATTTAGGCCATAGATTAATTCAGGATTACTATGTTAAGATTAATTTAGGATTACTATGTTAAGATTTTTATTGTTGACTCTTTATTTTCCTTGTATGACCACGAAGGTAACACAGTCACAAATAGTTGAAATTGATACAGTGTATCCCCAGTATTTGCCTGTGAAGGTGCCTGAAATGTAAAATGAATAGATTTAATTGGAAGTCTATGCTTTTCCCTGTCCAGTGTCAAATTAATCCTTAAAAGTGAGGAACATACACTTTGGGAAAAGGCAAGATCCTTCCTAATTAGTTCAACCTGCTCCATCCTCTATTCCCAAAAGACGGGTTATTTATTTCTTCTTATACATGTTTAATTTTCTTACAGCTATTTGGTAAAGTTATATATGTAAAGTTTTGCCAAAAATTTGCCTTAAGAATAGAAACCAAGGTCTGCAAAGTGGCTCCATGGGTAAAAATGCTTGCTGTGCAAGCCTGGCAATTGGAGTTTGGGCCCTGAAACCCACTGAAAAGCTAGAAAACAACTTCCAGAAGCTATACACGGTACCTCATGGTACATCCACACATGTGCCATGACACATACACAAACCCCTACACACACACAACTAGTGATAAGAATAAAGAAATTTGAAAACATTTGTGTTTGTCTCTGTGCGTGTGCTTCTTTGTCATAAGAATAAGCATTTATATTTTTAACATAACTTTTTAAATTATTTTTAAAACAACATTTTCTCATTTTATATACCAATTCCAGTTCCCTCTCCTTCCCTTCCTCCAGCTCCCCCACACTCCCCCACTTCATCCCTAACCTCTGGAAAGGGTGAGGCCTCCCATGGGGAGTCAACAAAGTCTGTCACATCACTTGAGGCAGGACCAAGGCTCTCCCCACTGTATTTAGGCTGAGCAAGGTATCCCTCCAAGAAGAATAGGCTCCAAAAATCCAGTTCGTGCACTAGGGATAAATCCTGGTCCCACTGCCAATGACCCCACAGACTGCCCCAGCCACACAACTGTCACTGACATTCAGATTCAGAGGGCCTAGTTTAGGCCTATGCAGGTTCCCCGACTGTCAGTCTAATCAGTTAGCTCCCACTAGCTCAGGTCAACTGTTGGGTATCCCCAACATGGTCTTGACCCCTTTGCTCATATTATTGCTCCTCCTTCTCTTCTACTGGTGTTTGGGAACTGGGCCCAGTGTTCTGCTGTGGATCTCTGCATCTGCTTCCATCAGTTACTGGATGAAGGTTCTATGGTGATAATTAAGGTAGTCATCAATCTGATTACAGGGGAAGGGCAGTTCAGGCACCCTCTCCACTATTGCTTAGATTCTTAGCTGGGGTCAACCTTGTGGATTCCTTTGAATTTCCCTAGTCCCAGGTTTCTCGCTAGCCCCATAATGGCTTCCTCTTTCAAGGTAAGTGGTTTTAAACATAAAGCAAAGAAAACCAGCCCACAAATCACAATCCCAGAGAACCTAGACAACAATGGGGACCCTAATAGAGACATGCATAGATCTAATCTACATGGGTAGTAGAAAAAAACAAGAACTCCTGAGTAAATTCGGAGCATGAGGACCTTGGGAGAGGGTTGAAGGGGAGGGGAGAGGCAGGAAAGGGAGCATAGAAAAATGTAGAGCTCAATAAAAATCAATAAAGTACAAAAATGCAAAAAAAGATATCTCTTTCCTTGCTCTGCCTCTTTAGCCTTACCTCATCTTGGCCATCCCATTCCCTCATGTTCTCCTCCCCCTTCCCTCTTCCCTCTCCCTCCCCTATGTCCTCCCTTCCCCCTCCCCACATTCCTAATTTTCTCAGGGTCTCTTTTCTGTTTCCCCTTCCCATAGGATCCATGTATGTTTCTCTTAGGGTTCTCCTTGATACCTAGCTTCCCTGGGGTTGTGGACTATAGGCTGGTTGTCCTTTGCTTTATGTCTGATATCTACTTATGAGTGAGACCATACCATGCTCAACTTTCTGGGTCTGGGTTACCTCACTCAGGATGGTGTTTTCGAGTGCCATCCATTTGCATGCAAATTTCAAGATGTCATTGTTTTTACCACTGAGTAGTACTCCCTTGTGTACCACCTTTTCGTTATCCATTCTTTGGTTGAGGAGCATTAGGTTGTTTCCAGGTTCTGGCTATTATGAATAATGCTGCTATGAACATAGTTGAGCAAATATCCTTGAGGTATGGTTGAGCATGTATCCTTTGGGTGTATTCCCAAGAGTGGTATTGCTGAGTCTTATAGTAGCTTGATTCCCAATTTTCTGAGAAACCGCCATACTGATTTCCAAAGTAGTTGTACAAGTTTGCACTCCCATCAGCAATGGAGGAGTTTAACATAACTTCTTAATTGTACTATTATGCCTATGTCAAACTGTCACATATTGGAGGTATTTAAAACTTTTTTCTGTACTGTTGTATTGTAATCCTGAAGTATAGAGGTATGTTGTCTTCATTATCCTTATCCTGACCCATGAGATAATATAAAAAGTTTGCTTTCACAACTACATATTGAATAGCAGTTATTCACCAGGCTGTATAGTACATCTACTCTTATTTTCTTACATCCTAGATTTTTCTACACATCTCAAATTGGATAAATGCTCTATGTAAGGGGAAATCATCATCACCAAATATAGTCAAATATTTACTGGGTTCTTATTTGAATAACTAGAAATTGTTACTACTTTCAGACTACAATTTAAAGGACCTGGTTCTGTCATGTTCCACAAAATATATTTCTCCCAGTAAAATAAAACACCTTAAATTTTAGAAAATTTATGTAGTCTATAGATTCTTGGTATCTCTTTGTAACTGATGAGAAGAAAATAATTGTGTGCATGTTTAAGCAGGAGAGAAAGACATCAATGAAATTATCTTTTTAATTATTGAACGTCAAAAATATAATCATACCGCATAATAATATATTTTAATCTTTACTTCTACTATGGATAATTGTAGATAGTTTCTTGAAAATTTTGAGCTATAACTTTAAGATTATTCCAAATACACAACAGCTTAATATATTTACTCTTTCAAAGTCAGATCTTAAATGATGAAATGTACCTATCAGTTATAAGAAATTTGTTTTCATAATTTTCCCCAAAACTAATTCATTTGTTAACTTGCTCAGCTAATATTTGCTATATATGTGTGTGTGTGTGTGTGTGTGTGTATGTATATATACAAACACCCAGGCACTAGGAACACAAGGGTCAATAAAACTTAAATTCTGGCTGGGCAGTGGTGGCGCATGCCTTTAATCCCAGCACTCGGGAGGCAGAGGCAGGTGGATCTCTGTGAGTTCGAGGCTAGCCTGGTCTACAAGAGCAAGTTCCAGGACAGGCTCCAAAGCTACAGAGAAACCCTGTCTCGAAAAAAAAAAAAAAAAAAACTTAAATTCTGCCTGTCAGATAGGCATAACCCAAAGGTAAGAATCATTAGAAGATAACAAATTGTTTCAGGTAAGTAGAAAAACATGTACAATGTGTTAGCTGTAGAATTGAAGACTGGGAAGTTAAGCAAATAAACATGATGTTTATGTTAAATTTTAAATGTTAAATAGTTGTCATCCAGGAGTTCTAAATGCTTACCATACCCAAATACCTGGTATTTTCAAAACGTAGGCCTGAGATCCTGAGGGTTTCTATAAATCTTTAAGCCAAAACCTCAAAGGTTTAAATTCAGAGTACCTCATACTTTGCTAAATAATCAATGAAAACTTCTTTATTTGACCCCTCATGCAGTTCCACTCATGAATATCCCAAGCAGAACACTATAGGGGGAATTCTCTATTCTTCTGGCACGATACAAAGTAAGCTAAAGTACAAAAGGTTCACATTTTAAGATTATTCCATGTAGTTATTAGTCACAAATATTCTCATTTTCAAGTATGTAAATTAAGCCACTCTTACTCTTCTAATAATTTTCTACATTGCCTCTTTACTCAACGCATGTCTACAGTGAAGCATATTAGACTGTAGACTGAACGGATGGCATCCACCTGTAATCCCAACAACCCAGAGGTTGAGGCATGAAGATTGTGAGTTCAGGTTCAGTCTGGACTAAAGAGGGAGTGGTAGATAAGCCTAGAGTACAAGAAAAACCCTCTCTCGAACAAAGCAGAATATTAGAAAGCTTCAGCAGGATTTTGAGAATCTTAAGAGACATGACACAGTCCATAGTACAGAGATGTACTTTTGGTTGAATGTATCTTAGTAAATTTGCATTTTAAAGTATCGTCTATGTATATATGTGAAATATATATGAAAATAGGGAGCTTGTTTTAAAATGCCATATCGGTTACTCTTCTCCTTGCTGCAACAAAATGTCTGAGGAAAGCAACTCGAGGAAGAAAGGATTGATTGTGACTCACAGAGTGCAGTCTGTCATGAAGGAAGCATCATGATTACAGAAACTGGAGGCAGCTGGTCACATGGCCCCCACAGTCAGGAAGCAGGGATCAGTGCTGATGCTTAGTTCACAGTCTCCTTTCCTTCATTATGGTACCCCAGCCCAGGAAATGGTGGCACTCCCCACCTCATTAAACCTAATCGAGATCCTTCCTTATACACAGGCCCAGAAGTTTGTCTCTTAGGAGAGTACAGAACCTGTTTAGTTTACAGTAGTAATCTCCACAGACAAATATTTAAAAATATTCTAGTTGTGTGTTGTAAAGCATAATTACTTAGCGAAAATCCTCATCTTACACTATCTTCGCTATTTTTAAATGAATAAGTTAAAAATACAAATACTCAAGTAAGCAATTTTGCATGTAGGTGACGATGGTCAGGGGACAGTTTCCAAAATTATGCCTATGGAGGTTTTATTTATGTTTTATGTACTGAAAAGGTGTTCATCCACTTAAGCCTCCCAACAGCAGTATATCTGTTTGTACATGGAAAAAAATCTAAAATGCAAAGGAATTAAGTAGTTTGCCCAACTACTAAGTAATGGAGCTAGATGAACTACCTATCAATGGATATTTGTTGACCCTACCAGTGATAATAGCTTGCCATATATGATTAAAAAGTAATTGTCCAAAACTTTAGAAAAAATCATTTTAAAACATTTCATTAGTCTTTCCAAACTCGAGAATTTTATTTCAAGCAAGCAGAAATAGTCCCAATTTTATGTCTTAGCTTATATGTTATTTTGTATCTACTCACCAACAATAAACATGCATTTACATAAACATGGCCCTGACAGCTTTTTTAAAAGCTTCCTATATTGTGGGTAAGGAACAATGGTGTGGCTTATCCTTTTAACCAGGGTAAAAGGTTTCATTTTACTAACAATAAAAACCAAAATAATTTCAGATTAAATGCAAAAGTAGATCTATTTACAAAACCAATCTAGATTGGGGTTTACTATTATTCTCTGTAGTACCAGATCCTGTCTATCACCTAACTACTCCAGATTGACCCTGAAGGCATACAACTTTATGCTTCACTTTTCTCATTTATTAAATGAAGATGATTTCTGCCTCAGAGTTTTTGTGAGAGTTTAATGACAATGCACTGTAAATTGCCTCAGTACCCAGTATGTTAGATATTAATTTTCATTATTGTCATTACAAAATGAAAGGAAAATAGAATTAAATCACGTTAACAAAGAGTTTCATCTTCCCAGTCTTCAAATGCAAAGGTTCAATTTAATAAAAATCAGTTGCTTGGCAACTTTTCAGAGCAGAAATATTTTCCACCAGCTTCCTCTACTAGTGGATTCCTTGCCCCTTCTGTTTTATCACAGTACAGTTTTACATGAGAAATTCAGCTAAAGAGTAGGCACAACTGGCTGAACCCCTTTGTGGCCACAGGAAGTCAGATTTCGTAGGAAAAGAAGGGAAATAATTTAAAGTATCTCAAGAACCATGTGAGTTGAGAAATGGGAACTGAAACCTTTTCTCACTGGTTGAAAATCCAGCCCCTCATCAAAAGCATATAAATGAATGCATATAGTATTTTGGACATTATTCTCATAAATATTATGTGTGCATATTGTGCATTGAGTAAACATAGTGTCTAGAATTCAACATCAATGATAAAAGAAAATCAAATGCTTTCTCCCTTTTAGTCACCTAAATAGTAAATGGCTTTAATGACCTATTGTGACATGGTGAAGGGCCAAGTTCTACTACTGGGAAATAAGAATGATATCTGTACATTTCAAAGTTTGTTGTCATACTTACTCCATTGCTTTTTTTTTTTAGACCAGGCTGGCCTCGAACTCACAGAGAACTGTCTGCCTCTGCCTCTCAATTGCTGGGATTAAAGGCGGGCGCCACCACCTCCTGGCTCCATTGCCTTTTTTTTTTTTGTATTAAAAATTCTCCTCTTTGAAGAAGCCAAATTATAATTTAAGCATTTTTCTAAATTCCTAAAGATTTAAATACACAGAATTCATTTATATTTCGTTCATTTCTGAATAGCTGGCTTCTCTCTTTATTGTCACTTTTCATCATAAATAACTTCATTTGAAAGTAAAAATCAGGTTTAATTCATTAGCTATTCTAGAGAGAAAAAGTTGTACTGTCCACAGGATGGATATATATGTGTGTAAGAAATACTGTTCCCAAAGAAGTATTTTTTGATGGAATTTAATGAAGGAGAAATATGAGATATATACTATGCTCACAGGAATTATTATTCTTTTTGGACTTTTTGAAAAAAAAGTATAAATACTCTACTTTGGGTAGCTTCACAGAATGGTTTTTAGCATCAAGCTAACTGTGATAAGAGACCATGTAACTAATGGATAAAAATAGAAAAGTCTATTCCTATTATGAGAATTAGAGTAATCATCTAGAGAAGGCTCTCTTTCTCAGTTTCTATAGCTTTATTGATAGAAGTTATTAAAGCACATTAGTTTCAAAGTCAGGTTGCTTGTGTTGGTGTCAGAGCTTGGCTATACTTGAACTTGAGCTTAATAGAGGCTTCACTTATCCCAGGATTTCATCTGGAAAAACAGAGTGACAAAACTATTACTACTATATCTGTAAGAACTAAACACTAGATTATAGATGTCAGTCATTTAGCACAATGTTTTTCTCATCTGGTGTTCTTAAGAAATGGTGCCTAGCTGGGCGGTGGTGCCGCACGCCTTTAATCCCAGCACTTGGGAGGCAGAGACAGGCGGATCTCTGTGAGTTCAAGGGCAGCATGGTCTACAGAGCTAGTTCCAGGACAGCAAAGGCTGTTACACAGAGAAACTCTCTCGAAAAACCAAAAAGAAAAGAAATGGTACCTAAATGGCATAGTAAGTGGTTGCTGCTCATAAATAAAATGTGCCAAAGAATTTCATCTGCTTTTGAATCATTTTAGCACTTAATGTCCTCCCTGTTATAGGACCTAGTAAATAAAGGATTAAAACAGTAAAAGTATACCTTCATATTTGGTCTCTCTACTAAAGCAATAACCAACTATTTAAGTTTTAGACAAGATAAAAGGATAAAATGATGTGGGAAATAAATAAAAGTGTTGGAAACTCTGAAAGAAATGGGCCCTTGGAAGAAAGGTTTGTTTTGCAAGAATTCAAGGAAACAGCTAATATATAAAATAGTAAAGAAAGGGAAACCTTCAGTAGGTTCCAGAGCATTAATATACAGAAAAAAAAATGTAAAGATAGCTGTTTCAGATTGGTTATTTAGTTCTCTTTTCAGAAGAATAACAAAACTTTCACATGACTATCAGTGGAATGATGTGATCCATGTGAAATGGTGCTCCCTGTACAGACAGAATGGAAAATCCAAGAATAGAAAGTAACTTAGCATTTCTCATCTGGAGGCAGCCATACCCATCAGAAGACATTTGACAATTTCTTAGCTAATTTTGTTTTTGTAATAATGGCATAATAAAGGGTTCAGGGTCTTTTTTTTTAATGACATCTTTTTTGTTAATTAATTTTTTCATTTACTTTACATCTCAATCGCAGTTTCCCCTTCCTCATCTCTTCCAGTTCCCTCCCCTGCCTCCCTTCTATCCCCACCCCCAGCATCTACTCCTCCATCTCCATTCAGAAAGTGGCAGGCCTCCCATTGGCATCACAAAGCATGGCAGGATGCAGGTTCTTAATGGTACCCAGTAGGTCAAGTAGAAAATAAGATCGCTACTCTGCATCCCTGCAATGTACCAGACTGTATCTAAACATAAGAATGTCCAGAATGTTGTTGGTGAGAAACTCTGACTACACTAACAACCAGTTTATAGAAACAGATACTAGAAAAAAATCAAAGTTAGAGAACTTATATAATACAGAGATCATTGTCTTGTTTTTTGTTTATTTGTTTGTTTTTAGTTAAAAGAACCTAGGGAATTAGCCCTTTGGAAATATATACCTACATTTATTCATGATTAGCATATTTGCTGAGCAAAAATAGTATGTGATTGTAACTGTCTGTAATTATCTATTCTGCCCCCACAGATAAACAAACTAACCATAACATCCTCTGGAGCTAGATATGATACATTATTTCCTTGGTTAAAATTAGAGTAGATTTTCTCTTATTGCACATGTAACAGGCAATAGTTACTAACATATAGATAAAGCTGTTAGTGTTAGCTTTCAAATCACAAATGTGAACTAAGTAATCTGATATTTTCTTGACAATTTTCTATAGATCTCTGGTTTTGAAAGTCCATTTAAGAAAAGTTTTGTAGTTAAATAAGACTACGATATCTGCATATTTTATACTCCTCTTGTAGATTAATAAATGCAAACTGTGTTGAATGCCTTCTTGCATTTGGATATATCCTGTGTTTCTCTAATGCATTTATACATCAGTCTTTGTTTCTTTGGGTCACAAAATAGTATTAACTTTCCAGTGGAGCAAATGCTTAATAAAACGCATTTGGGAAACACTGAAAGACTTGGAATTCAGTTTAAACACTCCAGATCATTGGTATCAATGACAGAAATTTCTTTGCATTTTAAGATACAGACATCTAGAAGAGTTGCAGCCTGTCCCGTAGCTGGTTTGTTAGAAATCTTCATTCATTTTTGTCTTGCACAAAAAAACAGAGTCTATTTATAGAATAAATTGTATTTGTAATAAAATTCCAAAGCAAATTAAAAATATATATAGAAAGTTCATGGGAAAGGTAGAAGAGGAGTGGGGAGGAAGAAAGGGGAGCAGAGGAAAATATATAACTCAATAAAATAATAAAAAGAAAAAAGGGGTAAAAATAAAAAAGATCAGTGCATGGTTTTCTATACTCTTCACTTGAAGATTACTGATATCATTGCAAAATGTTTTTTATATAATTCATTGAAAAAATAGATCCCTGAAAATAGAAAATCTCAAGTGTTGTGTTTAATATTTTTCAAGAGCAGGGGACTAAATGTAATATCCTGTTTATGTCAATAACTATCATGTACATTACTGCAAATAATTGAAACATTGTCCCACCAAATAAAAGTGTCAGTGTGACAGCCTATCATTGTTTAATGGATATCATACCCAGTAATGCCAATGTACTCTCCATTAATCTACAGAAATCTACAGCTACAGAAATCATAAATGTTAATGAATTGTTTTAGAAGGAACACAAATTGGCTTTTTTTTCATTTGTGGTCTTCAGTGATCCATCAATGAAGCATTTTGATTGAACAAATTGTTAAATTGCTATAGGATGTCATTTGTTTTCAAATGTGAATCTTAAATTGCTAATCTTTTCACTTTTCATGAGGAAATGTGACTGCCTTCTGCATATGGGTAGGGTTTTCAATATATTGTTTCACTAAGAATTTTTTAATTGCTTTAATTTGCAATTAACTTAAATGTATACATTTAAACAAATAACTTTGCATGTCCATGCCATCTTTCTTGTTCAAGTCTGTATTAAAGCTGAGTGTAGCAAGAGGCCAATGTATTTTATCAAATCTTGTTTTACTCCATGTTCTACAATATTCAAAGGAGGGCCCAGAATTCTTCTGTCACTTAGTATTTAAAATATCCTAATCCTTCCTCATTCCTTCCACAACTCTCATGTGATTGTCACTGTACAGCAGCAAAAATTAAGATAAGAAATACTGACTTCTCAAATTCATATGACTGCATGGCAAACTCATATTAATTATACACACACAACACACATATCCCTTCTCTTGCTAGAATTACCTTTATAAAAAGTTAATTTGATTTAAAAATAGCCTAGTAATTAAGCATTAAAATGACCATATGATTGTTTACCACTGTCTCCTTCACTTACATCACTCCTCATTTTTTATATATAAAAGTATAGATCACTTTTATAAAGCAGTAGGAAAACAAACAAGATGAGACTTTTTCTCTTTATTCATTCTTCTCTCATACAATATATCTGAACCACATCCTCTCCTCCCTCCACTCATCCCAGACCCACCCTCCTCCCCTCTCCCCCAGATCCACTGCTCCTCCATTTCCCTTCAGAAAACAGCAAGCCTCCCAGGGATATCAACTGAACACAGCATAATGAGATGTGACTTATTTTTAGAAAAAAAATATTGCAATTGTTTTTTGTTTCTCATTAGTGAAACTGAAAATAGTAACAAATTCAAAGTTTATATTGGATTTTTATTATTTATACTTGTTATTATAAACCATTCTTAAACAAACAGCCCATTGAAATACTTACAAACCACTTTTTCCCAAGGTCTTTTACCTAAAAACAAAATTTTAAATGTAACACTAAATATGAAAGCACTCACTCTTACTTATTTTATTAGATCCAGATACATTTTCATTCTCCTTCAGAAAAATTACTGATTTTCCGTTAATTCAGTTTTTCTTCCTCTTCAAATGTGTGTTTCTTTACCTTAAATAACCCCAGGATGTTTTCCTAGAGATGCAGTCAGCCATCTGAAAGTAATTTTTGTGTCTGGTATGTGCAGAGTTTGATGGGTTTAGATAGCATGCTTATAGCTTAAGCATTCCTTACTATACTCGTTTTCATCAAATTATTGGCTAAAATATTTAGAACAGATGTGTATATATGTAACTTTCCTGTGAGAATTAAGTAATATGTCAGACTTTTGGAGAGTTTCTCTGCACATTTTTTTTTAACCTTTGCCAACTATGAAAGGAATATTGCTTCACAGGTGCTATTTATTATCCTGAAACCTAATGATTTGTGCGTGGAGGAAAAGGGGAATGGTAAAATTGGAAAAGGAAGCAGCTCACTGGTGTTTCAACAGATATGCTACCCATGGAAACGTTTTTAGATGATAAATCAAGAACAAGGACTTGTAGTTCTGACTTGACTACCAGGAAGCTTTGTAAAGCTCAATTTGGCTTTTTTTAAAAAAAATAACAATGAAGTGGTTAAGAGTACTTCTGCTCTTCCAGAGGACCTGAGTTCTGTTTCCAGCACCAGTGTAGAATGCTTACTACCACCTGTATCTCAAGTTCCAGGAGATCCAACACCCTCTTCCCACCTCCCTGTGTATGTATGTGTGTGCGTGTGTGCGTATGTGTGTGTGTATCCATGTCCATGATAGATTATCATGCAGACATACAAATAAAAATCATTTAAAATTGTTTCAAATGTAGTGGGTGGGCCAGAGTGATATACTACCTTGGATGGGTGGGGAAGACAGGAAGAGGAATAAAGCTATGAAAATACAAAAACTGAGGTGTGATTTAGAGCTTAGGTGGTCGGGTCCAGTGAATTAAGAAAACCCTTGTTGTTGTTTTGTTTTGTTTTTAACAAGCTGCTTAAAAGTACAAAACAGTTATTGCATTTAAGGCACTGTTCACAGTATGGGAGTACCGTAAGTAAAGTACATCACAGCAGAGAAGTGTGTTTTCTCTCATTAAATTTATATTTAATTTCCCTAAAAGAAAGACATAAACCATTCAACTAAATCACTACTTATTTGAACAAAGTTGGTGTATTGTGAAGAACTAGGAGAAGAAATGAACAAGAATTATGTCATGGAAGAAGTAGGTGTCTCTGCTTACTTCTGAATGATACATGTGAATTTCGAGAGAAAAGAGAGTAAAACCATGAGGGACAGAGTCCTGGGGGGGGAGTATGAACAGCATTTCACCAATGCTGCAGACAGCAGAAAGGTCAAGAAGTCTAAACTGAGTTCAAGTTAGCAATGTGGAAGCCCCTAGTGTCCTTGGTAGTAGATGTTTTGGTGGAGTAGTAAGGCAAAGCAAGCATTCAAGAGAGGATATGGAGAAGAATTGGAGGTTGGTCATCTAAAGCAGCTTTCTGATGGTGATTTTGATGAAGTAGAGAAAGCTAACAAACTGCTAGATTGGTAGATTATAGGGTGAAAGGGGTTGCTTTAAGGCATTCTCTTTAATGCCTTTGGGGTGAGAGGCAATAAGATCAAATGAGCAATCAGATAATTTGTGGTTTCCTTACTATGTGACATCCTTTTATGAATGCCATCTCTGAACCTGCAAAGGATAGTCATAACAAAGCTATGTAAGATCTGGTTACTGCAAGGAAGTAAAGCAACATCTAAGTAGACAACAACATAGTATAATAAGCATTGTATATATACCAAAGGTATCAGGAAAGATGCTAAGGGAACACAACAGATTGAACAAATCATTCTGTCATTTGGCATTCTAATATTTTTAATATCACCTAATAAAGACATTTATTTATAAGCAATTATATGCACTAGTGTTAAAGAAGCTATTATCTTTTTAGTAAATTTTGCCTCAAAATAATTTAGATACATCATTATAAACTACTGTTATCTATGATCTTAACATTAGAAAATCATGTCCCATTTGTGGGGCATTTTCAGTTAAATATAGTTCATATTTTTAAAGACTACTTGCCACTAAACTTGAAATATTCAGTCAAACCACGAAATAATTATTCACACTTATTAGACTACAATTAAAAAAATACAACCCCAGCTACTATAATGATGCCAGTTCGAAAACTCCAGATGTGCAGCACATATATATAAATAACAAAACAATGGTTAGACAATAGAGTATTAACACAGAAGTGTGACCAGGCTCCTGGATAAGATTCAAAGTGAACTCCAGAAGTAACAGATGCCTTATCCTTTTAGAAATAAAATTTTACTCTAAGAGGTAGTGAATAACATAAAATTTTAGAGGAGCTGTAGTTTTCCTTTCTTGACTGCAGTTCTCTCTGTAATTTTTCTCATAAAATAATAATACTACATCCTCAAAAATTAATTCACTGCTATATAAAGATAGTACATTTTCCACAGTAGCTTTCATAGATTTATAAACATTTATGTAATGATGGATCAAATGTGTTTTAATTTTATGAACCAATATTTTTGTTGAATTCTTAAGTATATGATCTTAAAATACATGCATAATTCACAGTATATATTTAAGTACACTGGAACTATAAAGTTCTTTTACCGTTTGAACTTATTATTTCATGAAAATAAATCTGTTTCTATATTTTAGTGCAGGAGGGCATTTTAAAGTAAAATTGAGGTTGGGCAGTGGTGGTGCACACCTTTAATCCCAGCACTCAGCTTTCTGAGTTTGAGGACAGCCTGGTCTACAGAGAAAGTTTTGGGACAGCCAGGCTACACACAGAAACCCTGTCTCAAAAAAAAAAAAAACCAAACTAATATTGACAAGCAAAATTATTTAGTTTTACCTAAGTCAATGTCTACCTAATTTTTAATTTTTTTAAATTTTCATTGCTGGATTTATAATAATAACACAACCCTGATTTCTATTGCTGTGATCAAACACTATGACCAAAAGCAACTTGGATAAGAAAGGGTTTATTTCAGCTTACATATATGTCCCTCATAGCCCATCCTAAAGGTAAATCAGGTCATGGAAAAGGGATAGAAGAATGGGCCACTAAAAAAAGGTGCTTAATGGTTTACTTACTCAGTATGCTTTCTTATATACCACAGAACCACCTGCCCAGGGATAGCACCACTGGGCTGAACTTTTTCACATCAATCATCAGCCAAAAAAAAAAAACCCACAGGCTTGTCTCTTATCGAGACATTTTCTCAATTAAGATTCTCTCTTCTCAGATATGTCTAGGTTTGTGAAGGTTTACAAAAATCAACCAGCACATCTGATTTTCTCCAAAAAGGAATTTTAATTCTTCTTTCTGACCTTTTCTGAAGTCTCTGTATTTTCCTTCAATTTTGTTTTGATAATGTACAGTATAATTAAGTTAAATAATGGCTCCCAGAATCATCAGTATAAAAGTCATATACATATTTGTTCCTCTGGCAACTGAAACATGAATTAATGGGTTAATTCTGTTGGAATCTTAGCTATTACCCAGTTGCAATGACTACATTATGCGTGCCCTACACTATGTGAGAAGTGTCTCTGCTCGTCTTGTGTTGATACTTGACTCCAGACAACTAATGCTTTTAAAACCAACACACAAGCTTTTCAATACATAACTTTATTTGATAGTAAATGAATAATTCTTATTTATTAGATCTTTTGCTTTGCAAAACTATTTTGGTGACATGCAAAGGTGCTATTAGGTGCTTTAGTTTTGGTATGCATGCTAAAAGAATAAGTTGTGGCTCTTTTGAAAATGTAGCACTTATAAAATGGAAAATTTGGGGAACTGATCAATAAGGCAATGGAATAGGAATTTTTCAAAGACAACTTCTTACAAGCTTGCCCTACCCTTGATGGGCAGAATAGATGGAACTACATCATCTCATTCATTGTTACTGTGCAAAAAGAGCAGAGATAAATTACATAAGAGTGTTAAAATCATAAGCGACAACTTATAAAGGCAGTTGCATACCTTGAAAGATTAAATAATACCACATTGTTGCCTCATTAATAATTTTTTAGCATGTCCAATTATTGCTCAGACTTTAAAATAGCCTATCAAAATATACTAAATAAATTTTATCTGTACGGATAATTCAAAGGTATAAGATCGGTGTATTTTTCTAGAGGAATTAAAATCTACATTTCTTAATTTTTTGGCTGGTACATTAAAAAGGCATGAAAGTATAAGGGTAACTTCTAGAGATGCAAAAGAAGGGATCAAGAAAATAAGAGTAAAGGTCAGTAAATGTGACCTTAATATGCTATCTAAAGTATATATATAGAATGAACCCTCTTAGTTTTCATAATTAATACATGTTAATTATCTGACAAAAATCAAATTTAATTCATGCAATGAAGAAAGGAAAGAGGTTAACTGAAAGATTAAAAGAGAAAGGATTGCTGAATTTGCCATTCTATATGTAATTTCATTAGAAATATGTAAAGTGATACTTTAAAAATGGTAAATGTCACCAAATATTATGTCACAACTGGTATTCATATGCCTTGATTTGAATCCTGATATTAGGCATTTACCAGATGTGTTTCCTTAGACACATTACTTAACAGGTCTCAGTTTTCTCGTGGTAAAAAGGTATAAATCCTCATAAGCATAAGGATTTAATGATCCAATACTTATAAAACTCTTAGGAAGTACATGACATAGAGTTAATGTTTATATGCACTTTTATTGTTGTGATATCTTGTTTTTATGATCCAAGTCTTATAGATTTCTGGTTTTCATTGATTCAGAATTTATTAAACTATGATCTTTTGTCATATATGTCTTTTTTAAACTTTTGGGTGATTTGATTTTCATTGGCTATTCTGTACTTCAAAATACTTGACAACTGCTCTACCAGAGTGTTCTACGTGAAGTCTTTGCTATGACTGCTGCTTGCTAAATTAAAGTGGTATTTATTGAGGAAAAAGACCCAGAAAGAAATTGGACAAAGAAGTGACTACTTGATTCTACAAACTAGACATACTTACTGTATCAAAATATGCAGGTCTAGGTTTAAGGCCATGAAACAGAATCCCCATATTGCTAAGGCAGGGTAATATCCAAGTGCATGTTGCTATAATTTAGTTAAAATTAAGTTAGTTTGTGATAGTATATCAGAAACAGTAAGTTAATGTCCTAAAAGTAAGGTTAAATGCAAGGGTCCATTACCTTAGAAGTGTCTATCAATAACATAGATTTATAGGCATTATGGAATAAGACTGAAATCCATTACTAAACTAATGAAAAGAAATACGGAAATAGTGATCTTCTTTGTAAGATATTATGTAACCTTAATATCCAGGACTCCAACGAGAGCAAGCGTGGGATATTCTTTATTATCTATAAAAAAACACTTTAAACTAGTATTATCTGGACAGTTTTCAGAGGCAGTTTCACCTTCTGGCTCAAAACACACATTTTCTTCATCCACACATGCCAACCATAACGTTGCATATGAGAGTGTGTTTTGTATACTGTAGCTAAAAATCAGTATAAGTATAAGCCTACCTGGGGAAGCAAAACAATGTGATGTGAACTTTGTTCTCTGTGTTTAGGCAAGCTACGACCTATATCTATGCCAGTCGAATATAATTGGGTGGGGGACTATGAAGATCCAAATAAGATGAAGAGAGATAGTAGAAGAGGTAAGTGTTCTAGAATTTCAGTGTAGGCTGGGTTATTTTAACAAAAAGCAAAATTAAATGTTCTTTAAATAGATTATTATGGCGTTAGCAGAAACTTACTCTGTCATTGACTGACAGTACAACTAAGTGAAGCCAGAGCAATATTTGACTCCCTGCACCCATTAGTAATGGGTGTTTTACATGAATGCCTTCTAAGATGTTCTAGGCAGATAACTACACAGAGAAAGAAGAATATTAGTAAATTGAAAGTTAATATTTGGAAGCAAGGTCAGAAGTGTGAAACTGCATAAAAGAATTCATTTCAGTTCAATAAATAGAAACAGTTTTGTCATCAGTCCCAATTAATCAGCAGTGCAACTCACTTCGTTCGTGAAACCTCATATGATAGAACCTCATCATGAGCACTGAAGCACATAGGTTTAGAAGAAATGTATAATGGAAACTGGGCCAGTGACTCCTAACAAAAACCATATAGAACTGGGGGAACAGGTACTTTGTGCTTTTTCTGTTCTGTTTGCTGTTCAGGGTTATTCTCTTACATGGGAGTGGGCTACTTTTGAAGTATCTACCCAAAGTAAGTTTTTATATTCACTTAGCCTATTACTGAGGTGCGCAGTAGGAGGAGCAAGTGAAACCTTCACAGCTTAGTAACTTACCAAGTGTGGATATGATGGGCCCAGCTACTGATGCTACTTCTACTTTCAGAAGAGCCATAAATTGTAGATGAACAATAAAACCAAAGCTGTTCCTAGAAACTAAGCTTCCTTTGTGGTATGGTTGACCTGTTTACTTATCATTTCTATCCAATAAACTGTAAAACATCCACAGACCACATGAGCAAGCAAGCATAAATGTCTGCTTCATAAGTCTCCTTAATACTTTTTTTGTAGAGTGAGATTTAAAAATGTTGAGTTCAAGGACACTGTCAGATTCCTTTACATACATGTATTAATTCCATTTTCCAAGCTTCAGTATCTAATCTCATTAATTTTATTGGATAAATCAAGAAAAAATTAAAATGCTTATCATATGCCATCTCTAAGTTATTCTTTGGGACTTCTTATAATAGTGACATCCTGTGGAAAAATTTTATACTAACTACTAAATGCTGACTACTAATTTAAGGAAGGATTCTATGAACTAAGTTTATATAATGTGGGCTTTAACTTCTCCACGAATGTTACCCAAACATTGGAGGCAATTGTTTATCATCAGGGTTTAGGAGACTTTTCCTGCGGAGCTTCCTAAAAAGTGTTAAGTTCCACCCATACAGAGCTTAAAGTTTAAGTTCTGCAGGTGATTTTGATGTAGTTACTCCAGAGTTAAAACCAGAAAAAAATAATCCAAAGGATATGTCTTATTGTCTTAGGATACCAAATAATTACGTTCTACTATTATCACTACATATATTGTAAGTTAAATCAAGGTAACGTAATGAAGTGAAATCTTACAGCACAATTTGGAAAGAATGGTACACTTCAGATATTTGCATATTTATATCAGTGTATTTCTCTTTTTATGTAGAAAACTCTCTACTTCGATATATGAGCAATGAAAAAATTGCTCAAGAAGAATACATGTTTCAGAGAAACAGCAAAAAAGACACAGGAAAGAAGTCAAAAAAGAAGGGTGATAAGAGTAATAGCCCAACTCACTATTCACTGCTACCTAGTTTGCAAATGGATGCATTGAGACAAGACATCTTGGGCACACCAGTTCCAGAAACTACACTGTACCATGTAAGTAAACTCAAAAAGTCTTTCATACAGCCTTTCTTGGAAGGCAAATTACTTTTGTTGATAAAATCCAATTTTTTCCCATTGCACTATTTTTATAAAAGACTATAACATTAAAAATTGACCTTAAAATTATTAGGGATTGATTCATTTTACAACTCATATGATCAAAGCATTCCTATTTTGTAGCAACATCTATTTAGTGAAATAACTTAATAGGCACAGTATTGATAGAGAAGAGTAGTTAAGATTTGTATGTTAATACTTGGGAAGGTCCAGAAATCCAGATTAGAGATAAAATGCTTCATATGTCATAGTTCCACTTAAAAGGGACCATCTGCTCTCTGCTAGCTAGTAAAACTGGCAAGACACAGCACGCGATTGGAGCTGGGGGTATGGTTCAGTTGGAAATGTGTTTGCTGCGCAAGTGTGAAGAGCAAATCTAGATTTCTACCACACAGGCAAAGTCAGGCATAGCGGCATTTGTAATCACATAGTCCTGTAATCCTAGTACTAGGGAAGTAGACACAAAATACTCAGAACTCACTGCTTAGACAACCCAGCTGCATCAGTTGTTCCATGTTCAGTAGGTGACCTTCTCTCAAAAGTAAGGTAAAGAGGCTAGAAAGCTGGTTCAGTGCTTAAGAGCACTGACTACTCTTCCAGAGGATGAGTTAAATTCCCAGTACCCACATGGAGGCTCACAACCTTCTGTAACTTTAGTTCTATGAGTTTCAACACTCTCTTCTAGCCTCTGCAGGCCCTAGGCACATACATGATACACAGACATATGTGTACACAAAGCACCAAGAACATAAAATATATAAATGTTTGAAAATATGGTGAATGGAGGGGGTGGTAGAAGAAAACATTCAAAGTCAACTTTTGGCTTCCATGTATGTGTACACACACACAAATGCATATGCAAAAGCACAGCATTATATGGGGGGAAATATGCTGAGACTTCCAATTTAATTTAACTTATATATGGGAGTATGTGAAAAGTGTAGAAACAAGGAAAGATACCATACTCTTCAGGGAAAAAGAAGAAAAAGCGTCATCATGGGCAGCAGTTGAGGCAAGAATGAAAAAATGAGTAGTGATATTTTAATGAGAATGTAAATGCTAATCATCACAAATGTGTGATATGACATGTTCCAGGGATTCCACGAGGTTCAGAATTGCTAGTTTGTTAAAAAGAAAACCTGTAAGTCATTATATGAGGAAGAGTCAATACATTACCTACAAATGCAGGCAGAGTTAGATCAGGAGTTTTGAGACTCCTACAGTAATATAAAGAGCTCATTAAAAATTTTTGGGCTAAAAACATATGATCACATTGGCATGTAATAGTTTTCTAATGGAGGAGCATCACTTGAAGGTCAAAGGCAAAGCCATTAAATCCATCCCAGATGAATTATGAGAAACCAGAATAATAACCACGTGGAAGCTAAAAATCTTGTTATGTCCTTTAAAGCTTCAACATGTTTCAGGCTACTTAGGATAAATAGAGTTTGTTTTAACAATCGTGCTGTAGCTTCCACTTCCACTTGCCCATTGAAAACAGACCAGATTGGGCTGGGGAGATAGCACAGTCACTAAAAGTGATTGTCGTACAACAGGGGGACCAGAGTTCAGATCCCTAGTACCCACATAAAAAAGTCAAGCATGGTAAGACACACCTATAGCCCCAGCACAGGGGAGCCATGGAGACAGGAAGATCTCTTGGCTTGCTAGACAGGTAGTCTAGCCTAATTGGTAAACTTAAATTTCAATATAAGAAACCTTGCCTCAGAAACAGTAGAGAATGCTAGACATCCAAAGTGAACCTCTGACTTCCACAGGTGTGCATACCCATGTAAATGCCCATGTTCAAGTGCACACACATGAACATGCACATACATGGAAAAGATTATGAGATCTTGAATTAGTAGTTGGAGAAATAGAACTTAATGCTCAAAGTATCAAATCTACCATATTGTTAAGGTATGCCATCTAAGTATGCAAGATGCGAAAGAGTTAAGAACTTTATACTTCAAGTGTCTCTCGGGGTTACTATGTTAAATTATCTTTCCTAATCTCATAAAACTAGGTTAGGAAAAAATGTCTTTCTTTATGTGGATTAGAGTTTCATCAGCTTCAACGCCCACCTTCCCTTTCCCAAAGTTCATATTCCCTTGTCTCTTTCTCTACAGGATACTAAAATGTCTCAGCCAAGCCCTTTAAATAGCTGACAAATCATATTATTCTTTCCAGCAACATATGAAGGGCATCTAAAATCAGTATTCTTTGATAACCTGTGAATGGGGTTACTTTTGTTATCATCACAACTCAGAAGAGCCATGCAATCACTGAACTTCCTCTAGAGCCTGGTTCCAATTACGAGTAACATCCTGAACAAAGATCTCAAGATGAGAGACAGACAGCCTATTCAAGAGCAAAATTGATAGTTAGAGATGAAGCTGAAGAGGGAACAAGAGGCCACTTTGATTCAGAGTAGACTAGCTGGTAGAGAGTTTGGATTTAACCTTAGAAGAGTAGTGATCGATCAAACACATTTATATATACAGTGTGTTCCATTATGTCATGCATGTACAGACTTGTGTATACAGAGAAAGAAAATAGAGAATGGGTCTGGAAACATTTGAATTATTGACGAAAGGAAGGCCATAAAAGGCAAGTCCAACTGCTAAGAATATTGTGTATTATTACCTAGGAGTAGAAATTGTTGCTACTTTTCCAAAGAGCATTCATTATTTACTGAGGAAAATCAAAAACCTGGTTGAGGAACTTCATTTCTAGAGGCTCATTTTAAAATGAAAATTTTTTCTTTCTGTTATAGTTTCTTGAAAATGCAAGGTCAATATCAATATGTAACTTAATCACCTTCATTATTAAATGGTTATCTTCATTTTCCCTGATTCTTTTAATAACATGGGTGGTTTTGATACAATAGGATTTAAGGGAAAGATTGAACATTGAGTTTCATAGGCCACTGTATCTGCTATAGTACTAATTCCATGGCATCTACAGATGTTTGCATTCCAATTTAGCTAAAATGTGTTAATTTATATCAGGATTGTATCAGCATTTTATAGTAATATAGTACCTTGTTAAGTTGTGGTGACTAGCTCCACCAATAAGGAAGTGACTGAACTGCAATGTTGTGCCCTTTTCAGTATTTTTGACTTGGAAATGGATCCTTTCTGCATGCCCTGTTACAGTCCCATTGAAGGCAAACTCCCTCACACCATGGCTCTTCTACTCTTGGACAGAGCTTCAGTGCCAGCCAGTCCTTGCTTTCTTCCCTTCTTGGCCATCTGATTATAGAGATTCCACTATGCCTACCTCATCAGCTAACATTCTTTTTAATTCCTAACATTAGTTTCACTTGTAGGTAAAATAGCTCAATTCTGTCTGAAAATGTGGAAGTTGCTAACTGACCTTAGGGCACACAAAGAAAAGGCAAGCAGTAGTGTATGTATGTTTGTATGAAATCCAAATGTAATAAGAAGTCTTTATAAAGATAAATAACTGAATTGCCCTGAATCTCATCTTTCAATATTATAGAAGAAATTGTTACCAGCTTTCCAAATGGCATTATTCAGTGAAATAAATCAAGAACCTACTGAAGTAACTTTTAAAATAGAAATCAGTGTACACTTTTGCTTAGTGCAATATACACATACCGATATGACAATAAACATATTTCATATCTCATTAAGACTGCAAAAAATTAATCGGTTATTTTAAATATACATGCAAAGATACCAGAATGAATAAAATATGATTGTGTATCCATGCACCATGCTGGTATACTTTCATAATATGATTTTAAAATAGTTTGTTCACAGATTTTTAGTAGGTGTTGAAAAACCCATTAACAACTTTCCTAACATCCCAACATTTCTCTAATTCATCTTAATTTTTAAGATGTGAGTAGAAACATTTAGCTGTTACATTATTTCTAATAAGGAGGTTTGCCCATTCTGATAAATTTGTGAGGAAATATTTTGTTAAGTTAAAAGGTCATTGGAGGGGTGTTAAGACTTTTTATTTGTTTATTTTTTAGTTTAACAAGCAATTAACCTGACAAAGGACATTATACTAAGCACTTTATAAGTATTAATTCAACCTCAATAACCTATGAAGAAGGTACAGGTGTCAGATTCATTTTACAGGTTAGGAAACTGAAACACAGATATTAAAAGTAGTTACATGGTGGAACTGAAATTTGAACATCAGTGATGCAGCTCTTCATCATCATTTTAACACCTCTCCAAAACCAGCATAACTGTATCAGAAATGTAACCATGAATCAATCAGAAATGTAGTAGTGAAAACCATATGTAACTGTAGACCCTAAAACTGGCTTAACTTTATCAGAAAGGTAACAATTGTAGTAGTGACAATCATATGTAACTGTAGACCCTAGTCTAAGAATTATAGAATATAAAAGGCTGATAAGTATCACTTCAATAATTAAATATTAGCTAACATTTCCTGATAACTTATGATGACTCCATGCCAGAAATTTACACATTATTGTTGAGTCCTCAAAATAATTCTATGATGTTGGCATTCTTAATACTGTTTCTGTTTGTGCTACTAAAAGGAAAGGAGACTGTTCATTTTACACAGACATAAAAAGTATCAGATTTGGGTCCAAAAACCCTATCTTTAGATGAATAAAGCCATTTTCACTTGGAAAGTTCACCATCTAGTAGGGAAGGCAAAACTATTGTTTTCTATAATCAAAATATAAGCATTAATTATTAAATTAGCTGAATTTATTAAGGTTGGTTTGCCTAGCAGCTCTCTTATTTAACTACATTGTTTCAGGATCACATTAACTAAAACAAGAGGACAATTAGTATTAGTAGAAAGAAGTAATCTGTGAGCCAACCATTATTTACAAGTAATTTTACCTAATTTTGACTTTATTCACCTAGAAAATTGCTTCAATACATTGTGACACATTTCTCCTTAACAAAGAGCATGCAAGCATATTAAATATCTATTTTAAATATATGTTTAATTTTGTGCTTACTCTGGTTTCTATGGATAGCTTGGTTATTTCAAAACCAAGTATTTACTGTGCCAAATCATAGTAGCACTGACAAAATCTCACACAACTGTCAGCACTGTGAAATATGTCTGTCAGTAGTCCACTTCTACAGAGCAGGGATTCTAAGTATGGGCTATCCCTGGAAAAATGTGTTGGTGCTTTGGGTTTGACCCAGAAGTGAAAATACTTTCTTTGATTTTTAAAGACAAGTAGTAATTTCAGTTTTACATGTGTATGTACCAAATAATAAAGTTCCAAAATAGCAGAAGTGAACTATAACATTATCATTTATATTACTTATTACTAACCTACTAGATGCATTTTTTGAAACTTGATATACACAGCTGAATGAGATGTATTTATATATCATATATATTTCCCTTCTTCTGTTAGTCTTCAGAACATAATATATTTGTTTAATGTGTATGCACGTATTTTGCCTGCATGTGTGTAAGTTTCCCAAAACCGTTAGAACTGGAGTTACAGGCAGTTATGAGCCATCTAATGTGGGTGCTGGGAACAGAACCTGGGTCCTCTGCAAGAGTAGTAAGTGCTCTTAATCACTGAGCCTTCCCTCCAGTCTCCTACCAGATAATTTTAAATTACAAGTTGAATAATCATAAAATAATACTTGAATAGAGTTTGCTAAGTATTTTAATTCTGTAGGTTTCTTCCAGTAAACCTGCTGTCCAAGAAACTATGACAAAGTAGTGAAGCCCAGTGTTCTAATTTACATGGTTGTCAGGAGAGAAGTTAGCTTATACATCATTAGAACTTTTTAAGTGACTGATTGTTTTAGTTACTGTTTTTTCCCTTAATAAATTATCTGTGAGTTCCATCCCATCAATTTCAGTTTATTTTAGGTTAAGAACTTTGTCCTCTAATGCATCGTAATTCATGTTTTACCACAGTTGTCTAAGAATGATGCTGTGAATCATCCACAGGTAGAGTGCCTACACCATAATACTACATTGGTATAAACTATTTTCCCGCACTGTATAGTATGGACACAAGGATACCTGGGCCCAAAGAATCTGTTGATGTGTCTTAGAGGCCCACAGTGAAAAACAATTGAGATTCGCTGCCTTAGCTATAGATATATGTATACGTAGGGAAATTGAAAAAAATTTTGACTGTAATTGTTTATAAATGTGAAAGGTTAATTGAATGCTAGTCTGGAAAAATCTGAAAGGAAAATTCACTTGTATTTTCCTGACTCAGGTATTCTAACAGTTGTTTTTGTTTCCATACTGGGATGGTTTATAAGCTTTTCTTTTTGTTGTTGTTCGTTTCTGTTTAATGAGACACAGTTTTGAATGTGTGGCAGTCCTATGGCCATAACCTCCAGAGAACTAGATTGCAGGAGAAAACCACCACATATAGTTTTGTTTTTCCTTTTGAATGAGTTACCTATTGGTACCCTTGTTTCCACATTTGAGGTCATCACAAACTGATATATTTATAAGTAAACTGTTTAGACTAGAGACTAGAAATACTTTAGGAACTTAAAAGATTTACAAATTGAGCCTTAGATATAGTATAGACATCCATTTGCTTTTTTCTATAAATCACAACCCTCTCCCTTCAAAAAAAAAAAAAACTAGGCAAAATACATTAACTCACCTGTATGGAATGCTGAGAGGTATGAAAGCTAGGGACCTCCAAACATAAAGTACAGCCTGGTGGTAAATTCTCAGTATTTTTTTCTTGACTGCTATGAAAACTGGCCCGGCTTCTGGCCTGACCTGTAGTGTTCTAGTCTGCTTTTCTGTAGCTTTGATACACTGACCAAAAGTAACTTGGGAAGGAGAAGGTTTATTTTAACTTACAGGTCCATCATCAAGGGAAGCCAAAACAAGAAGTGTAGCAGAGACCAGAAAAGAATATTTCTAACTGGCTTGCTTCCTTTGGCTTGCTCAACTGCTTTCCTTAGTCCAGGCCCACATTCCTAAGAATAATAAGGGCTAGGCCCTCCTACATCAATTAAGAAAATGCCTCATAGACATGACCACAGTCTACTTGATGGTACAGTTATTCAGTTGAGGTTTTCTCTTCATAGATGACTAGACTTGTGTAAAGTTAACAGTGGAAACAAACAAAATAAGGTTCAAAAAGCAGTTTTTCTCTTTTACCAATGGGCCAGAAAGGAGGTAGCTCAGTAGGACACAAACCCTTTCAACAATGCCTGTCTGTTGTAAGAGCAAGGAAAAACAAAAGGAAGTAAAAAAGAAAAGTCATGCTTTCCTCGTCTACCCCAAGTAGAAAAATCACTCATTTACAAAGAATACATAACAATATTGCATGTAAATGCACCAATAATTGAGATCCAAAATAGAAGAATGAAAATAGATCAGAAGGGAGATGTTCATAAACCTACAATTATGACTGGGTACTTCAACTCCCTCTCTTAGTAATTTATGGAATCAGTAAACATGTTAGCAAGAATATTAATGTACAAAATGATTGTCTGTGTGGAATTGGATCTGTTACTGTGCTGCATGGTTTTATGTCAACTTGACACAAGCTAAAGTCATCTGAGAGGAGGGAACCGCAATTAAGAAAACACTTTCATAAGATCCAGCTGTACGTAGGCCCATTGGGCATTTTCTTATTTAGTGATTGATGGCGGAGGGTCCAGCTCATTGTGGGCAGTGCCATCCCTGGGCTGATGTAAGCCAGTAAGCAGTACTCCTCCATAGCCTCTGCATCAGCTCCTGCCTCCAGGTTCATGCCCTGTTTGAGTTCTTGTCGTGGATCCCTTCAATAATGAACAGCAATATGGAAGTGTAAGGCAAATAAACCCCTTTCCTCCCCCAAGTTGTTTTTGGTTGTGGCGTTTCTCACAGGAATAGTAACCCTAACTAAGACAGTTATCTAACATGTTATATATTCCTTTCAAGCATACATTGAGCATTCATCAGGATGAGATCATATCTTGGGCCATAAAACAAAGTTCAATTTTAAAAGAAAAGAAAAATGCAAAGTATGCACTGTTGATCATTTTTTTTAAGAAAAAGAAATCAGTAACAAAATGGAAATAAATATCCAACTACTTGAAATTAAAAAGCATACTACTGAATAATCCTTAGATAAAAGGAAGTCTAAAGAAAATTAAACTGAATGAAAATAGACAACATATACTTAGAGAAAGATTTGTAACAATATATTGTATCAGGCCAGGAGTTCTGGTGCACACCTTTAGTCCTATCTCTTGGAAGGCAGAAACAGGGAAATTTCTATGAATTTGAGGACAGCCTAATCTACATAGTGAGTTGCAGACCAGCCAAGGCTACAATGTGAGACCGTGTCTCAAATTTTTTTCTTGTATAATTAAAGGAAAGAAGTGTTCATGATTTCAATTCCCACCTCAAGATTAAAATAGGAAACTGGACATACTGTTGCATGCCTATAATCCCAACACTTGGGAAGTGCAGGCAGTAGGACTGCAAGTTTTAGATCAGCGTGGTCTACATAGCAAGGTGCTGTCTCACCAGAAAAACAGAAAGAAGACTTAGTAAAGAGGAGGCTCCATGAAACTGAATACGGAGAAAAATGAGGCAATATAATCAATAGCTTTGAAATTTTTTTTAATGTATTGATGAACATCTAGCAAGACTAAGGAAAGCAAAAAGAAAAGACTCAAATTACCAAATTTAGGAGTGAAAAACTGTACATTACTTCAGGCCTAATTGGCACTAAACAATAAAAGAATTCTTGGTTAAAGGAAATTGATCAATTTCCCAAAAATCACAAAGCTGACTCAAGATGAAGTGTATAATCCGAATGGTTCTATAACTGTTAAAGAAATATAATGAATCATGAAAAGATATATTTAAATGGAGAAATGTTAAAATTAGAGCCAAAGCCAAGTGATTTAAGTGCTTATATCCCTGGCATTTGGGAAGTTGAGGCAGGAGAACCACAAATTTAAGGTCAGCTCGGGCTACATATTGAGACCGTGTCTCAAAAAAATTTTTTATGTTAATTGAGTTTAGAGTTATTCAATTTCACTTTATTGTTTTGTGGAGTTTTTTTAAGTATTATAAGCCTGGTGTATGATACTTGGATTTTTATCTTAGGAATTCCTAAGAAACTGATTAAATTCGTAAAATGTATGATCGTTAAGATAGGTAAATATACTAAATTCTCTCATTCATTTTCTTTTTAAAATTCAGTGTTGAACAAACAAAAAGATTCGCTAATATCGTCTCACTTTGAAGGTGATGTCTCCTAATACTATATAAAACAAATTATCAAAGCCAGTCTTTTCTGTTACACATTTGAACAAATGTGGATCTTATTCTGCTAATTACTGATTAATGACTGCCAGGAAGCAAAACACAAAATCTGGTTTAATCGTTAAGGGACCATATAAAACAGAACACAGAACAATTAAATTAGGAATTTAATAAATTTAAATTTATTAAGTTTTAAACTTACTACAAATTCCTTGTTGCCCTTAGGGGAAGGGGGGACAAATTCCAAATTGGAGACCTTTGACTTGATTACTAAGGTCAGTCACTCCAAATTCTTTGAATACATACTTGCCTTTGAAAACCCTCACTTTCTTTTATTTGATAAACCTGTGCTTCTTATTTCTACTGTCAAGAAGCATCCTCAAATTTTATAGACAAGAAGTTATTTTGCTCCCATGATAACTACTCATATTGCATCGCTACCTTAACTCATTTAACCAAGCATCTTAAGTTTAATAAAACTAGTAAAATTACCTTACCTTCAGAACTCTGTGAAAGTCTATTATGATTGTAAGTCCATAACTTACGGCACATTCTTTCCTTCACTAAATTCTTAAATATACAGTCCACTTGATGGTTTCAACACACTCTAACTTGACAAAAGTGGTTTGTGGTTTTGTGAGGAATTGATCTATTTCCTCTAAACTACAAATTTATTATTGTTTAATGTCGATTACAGTCTTTTATTCCCATGTCTGCAAATTTTGAATTTTCTTTCTTGCTAATTTGTGTCTAAATCTTACATACTTTCCTCTTAATGAAGTATATTCAGGCATGATTGCTGATGACTATTACAGGCTAGTTTCTTGAAGATAGTTTTTTAAAGAGCATTGTTTGAAAAAACATTGATATGAATACTGGAAACCATACTTGGGTCCTCTGGCAGGCCAACAAGTGCTCTAAATCTATCCTGCCCAGCTTCTTTTTGTGCTAATATCAACTCTTACTATACAGTGTAGTGTGAGAGTAGAAAAATATGGGATATCTCTCAATTAGGTAATTGCAAGTGGTAACTTTGAAAACTTTTTAAATTAATGTCTGAATTTGATCTCGTATATTCTTTGAGAAATATATCTATTAAAAAAAACCTCCAGATCAAGAAAACCTCGTACAACTGGTATGTATAGTTTCATCTGAAATAGTTATCTTGGAAGCTTTGTATAGTGTTTATGGCAAAACTATCCCAGAGTAAGAGTTTGACATAAACATATTTTAATCCACTAAGGAATTAAGATAAAAGCTAGCTTTCTTGAAACAAAGTACACTTCCAGAAAAGAATTCCGTGATAGTAAATGTCTGCATTATTGTCTGAAACTAAATTTAACCAGGAAAAACTGTTTGATCATAGACTCTTTTTCCAGAGAAAACCATTATGTTAACAGTCAGAAAAGTTTTTCAATAATTGTGATTTAGCTATATCATTGTTAATAAAAATCACCATACCACAATTCAGTTAAGATACTTAGATTTTGTGCCTTCTTTTCTAGAAGTGATTCTTTTTTATTGTTACTCTCTTCTTTTTATATATAATTTATTTTCTTGTCTTTTGATTCCAGATATTAAGTCACTTTGTGTCCCTTTTTTTCTGGTTATTCTCATCTCTTTGTCACAAAAGACTGGCAAACCTACCCTGATTTCTCTGATATCTATATGTCAACAGTTTCTGACAAACAGAAATGTTAAGAGCAGTAGCTGCCATATTTCTACTTGTACCTTTTAAAGACTTTCCACCTCTGTTTCAAGTACAAAATATATGTTAATTATACATAGCAGTCAGATACCCCAAAATAGCTGTATCTAATGTAGCTGGTGTTAACTTATTTCCATATGTGGTGGAGCTTAAACAGTGTTTTTTAAAGAACTATCTAGCTTTTGGTATTGAAACGGGTGCATAATAATCCTAAGTCATCAGTAATTACATTTATATGGATGACTAATTACCTGCTATTCAGTTACAAATGGCATTCAAATAAAGTTAATAGTCTACAAAATATTCTAAGAGAATCTGATTGAAATCCTTGATCTTACACATCAGAAAATTGAAGTCACTAATAGTTTAGTGACATGACAGCAATCATAGAACTGGAATAGTGATTACAATATGGAGACTTCTAAGTCAAGTTTCCTGATTCTTCTAGAGTGTTGCTCCATTGGCACTGTGTGTTCCATTCCTAACGAAAACTGAGTATTCTAAGTTATTATCTCAGCTGTATATCGAATAGACTGAAGGAGCTGGGGATAAGAATTGAAGTCGTGAGAGGGTAGAATAGCTTAAGCCTATGTGCTAAAGTAAAAGTAGTGAGCAGAGCTTCACTCTGGATGTGTTTGGAACGTAAGTAGACAGGATGTACTGACAGATTATGTATGACATGTTGTAACGTACAGCCTACACCACAGTTCTACACACACTCAGGTGTTTAGGAACTGCTTCATTTGTGTTTTCAACAGGAATCGTGAGGAGCTGATAGCCAGTAGTGATCAAAACAGATGGTTTCTGCCTAAATAGACAGGAGGGGGAAAAACACAATATGACACCTGGAGCCAAGTAATTTCAATGATTTTTTTAATTAATTAGGAATGACTCTAATGGAAAAAAATGTGACAGTGAATGGGCTCCGGGAGATTTCTCCAGCATAAGGAATTAATACAGATGCAGGCTCTTCTTCGGGTCCATGCTTTCCTCATTCTTGTATTGGCATGGGGTTTTCAAACTGCAGATTTCATTTACTGCCGTTAATAGGTCCCTGTCTACTTTGGCTGAGCTTTCTGACCTTTCATACCTTAAGTTCTGTCTCATTTACAAAACTGAGACGTTAACATGACCCTTCATATTGTGATATTATAAGTGTAAATCATCCTTTCTGATCTACAGAACAATATGTCTTCCTAAATAAATTGATGTAGCATAAAATTGTAGCTAGGGGTTACTGATTTAAATTATCTCCACTAACATATTATTACCTTTTCTGTTTTGTAGAATCCTTCCTTTCAATGTAGCTGTGAACTTGTATCACATGTCAGAAAGCATTCATAGATGAATGCCTTGGTGTCATTTTGTGACATATTTCTTCTCCTTTAAATGGCTACTATGATTATATAATACTTTGAAGGCAGCAGTGCATGTGGTGGTTAGGAGCACAGAGTTGACAGACATAGTATTGAATTTTACTCTGCCCTTACTTAGGTGATCCTGAGTGAGCAGCCTTTGCATTCCGTGCCTCAGTTTTCTCTTCCTTACTAGAGTGTCAATGATAGCCTCCTTAGAGCTGTTTTTGGTGGTGGTGGTGGTGGTGGTGGTGGTGGTGGTGGTTTGGTTTGGGTTTTGGTAAGAATGAAAATTGATAACATACATCATGTTCCTAATATTGTATCTAACACAGAATAAATCCCTCAGTAAATAATTATCATGATCTTAGAATGATGGTTTCTGTTTTCTAAATGGGTAATTCTTGTTAACATGCATTAATCACCCCCTTCTCCTTCTCCATACCCTTCTCCATACAACTGTAGTAAGTAAAAAGAAGCTTTACATAAGATAGGATATTGCACAAGCTTCAGTCATATTCTTTCCTACATAAGCTGGGGGAAAAGTCATTCTTAATAATCATTGACTGTGTTTAATCTAAGTAGTTTGAAGGGAATGTAGCCTCATCTAAACTATCATTCTATTTCATACTGGCTTCATTGATTATGTTTTCAAAGCATGAATTTTGAGTCAATCTGAATACATTTTAGTCGATTAAAGTTCAGATTCATGAACAGGCAAGAACTACCTTACCCCCACTAAACTGAAACATCTAGTGTTACTTGCCTCTGTTCCAAGTTTTTTTATTTCATGTTGTACATGAGTAGGAGTATCACCACCAGCAACTAACCAGTGAAGCTCTGTGCTGTTCTTGCAAATAGAAGATTTGTTTACTTAATATTGAGTGCTATTAGCATATACTCCGCTTCTCATTTATGCTCTTTTACTGCCAAAATATAATAATTAGATAGTAAGAGATAAAGTGTTTTACTTTATAAAATATTTAAGACTTCAAATAAATTTGTTTATTTGTTTATTTGAAAAATTAAATATGTAGAAGCAGCTGTCACTTATCCCTAGTACTTCAAATTGCTAAGCACCTTCTTGTCTTATGTAGACGAAGGGATGCTATTGGTTTGACTAGTCACTGAAGAAATCTTGGAACTTTGTGGAAAATTACAGTGAAAGAAAGTTGCTATATTGCAACAAGAGAGTATTTTGATTGCAAATTTTTCCATAAGTGCAGTAATTTGCAACTTGAGAAGAATTTAATAGTAGCTGAGCTTTCAAAATGCAACACAGAAACTGTCATTTTCTTCTACAATTAAAATAAGTGCTTCTGAAAATTTCAGGATAAGAATGACCCAAATTACTACCACACCCCCACACACACACTTCTTCATCCAAAAGACTGGAGAATGAAGTTTGAAGAGAACATCTGTGGGCAAATGAAAAACAAATGGTCTTTTCAGGCAAATGTCTGAAAGGGGAGCTTTTATAGCCAAACAGAATCCTATTGCATGCATCACCATGGTTAAGAAGAAGATCAGCAATAACTTTCATAATGGCTTTTTATTTTAGCACATTCTATTTTTTGGGGTAGAATTACGATTTCAAGACATCCATTCATAATTCATCATATAATTATTTGCATAAATATCTTTTGACACAGATTTAATGTACTTTGGTCAACCACAGCTTGATCTGGAATCAGCCATTATGGCTGGAATAAAGTTAATGAGAAGGAGAGTAAATGGTAAAAATAAGGGAACACATCATGTTCAAGATTAGGAAAGGATATGAATGTATATTCACAATGAGAAAGCTCTGGAGGGTATTACATGTAGGAGTTAAAATATTCTGAACATTTTAATAGGATCACACTGGCTCTTGTATTAAAATTGGAGAGGTTAAAAGCAAAAGCAGAGAGAATGGTAAGGATACCTTTCAGTAATCAAGGTAACTAAGGACGGTGGCTTAGACAAGAGCGGTAATCATAAAAGGAGGCTGCAAATATATGTGACAATTAATCTTATACAACTTGTTTATGGCTTATCTATAGACTGTAAAAATGAACAAAAAGGAGGTGAACTTTACTCTAAGATTTTAAACCTTACCCAATAGAATGGGAAAAATGAATAGCATTTACTTGAATATAGAAGACTGAGTAGCACATTTGACAGATGGCGAGCATTATATCAGTGTTATTCATATTAAATCACAGCCTATATAACTCAATCAAGACATCCTGGTTAGGATATAAATTCAGAAGTTGCTAAAGATCAGAGTATGTAGAACATTCTTAGAAAATTAAAGAGACTTTTCATTCTGTAAAAGCATGTTTTTCTTATGTACTGTTAAAAGAGAAAGTAGAAGCCTGGCTCTTCCTAGTGGGACCATATTGAATAAATCTCTCTCTTCTACTTTGACTGTTAGTTTGGCCTGTTGAGGACATGTGACTGAGCCTGGCTTGTTGTTGGGACACAGGTTATGACTCCTTCTGTCTGGTAATAATGGCAACTATGGCAAGAATTCCCATACCTTTTGAAATGTCTGCTGCCTGCAGCAAGTTGTACCTGAAAGGAAGGGGAAAGATGGAAGTTCCTCGCAGCTACGGGAGTTTGTTTACTCTAGGGACATTTTTCTTTTCTTTCATAAGAACTGGCATCTGTTGCTTTTTTGTCATGATAATATAATTACATCACTTCTCCTTTCCCTATCCTCTCTCTAAACCCTCCCATGTACTTGTAGTAAGAGGGGAGCAGGCCACGTTCCTGGCGCCCGGCTAGCTTAACCCCCAAAAATAATTACACAGAAACTGTATTCATTTAAACACTGCCTGGCCCATTATCTCTAGCCTCTTATTGGCTAACTCTTACATCTTGATTCAACCCACTTCTAATAATCTGTATGTCACCACGAGGTCATGGCTTACCAGGAAAGATTCAGCACGTCTGACTCTAGCGACTCCATGGTGGCTCTCTCCCTCTCTCTTCTTCCCAGCATTCTGTTCTCTTTTCCCCACCTACCTGATTTCTGCCCTATCAAAAGGCCAAGGCAGTTTTCTTTATTCACCAATGAAAGCAACACAAATACTCCTCTGTTCTCTTTTCAGTTGAAGGCCTCTTTTTTCATTAATTAGTATTACATACATTTATATACATATATATTCATAAATATAACCTGTTCCGTCTGTGTAATGTTATTTGTCTGTATGTTTTCAGGGCTGACCATTTGGTATTAGATAGCAAATTGTGCTCTTCCCTGGGGAAGAGTACTTCTACTCTCAGCAATCTATAGTTGACTATAGTTCTTGGGGTTGAGGCCTCATGGGCTTTCCCCATCCACGTTTGATGTCTTTTGGGTTTTGTTGGTATTTCATGAAGCTGAAAAAGGAGTATTTGGGGTTAATTTTGGTTTTTAAGAAAGTGTGATTCTTGATAATTTCTCCAAAACTGATACACTTTGAGTTTTGCTTTCCAGTTTGCTTTTGTGTTTTTGGGCAACTTTGGGTTCTTTTGAACCTTTTTGGACAGCTTCGTCTTTTGGAGTTCTTCTGTTGAACTCTTTGAGCTATTATTGCTTGATTTGTTTATTTATTTATTTTATGTGTATGTGTGTTTTTGCTACATGTATAGTGTGTGCATGCCTGGTACCCTTGGAAATCAGAAGAGTGTCATAGCCCCTGAAACTGTGGTTATGGATGGTCATGAGCCACCATGTGGGTGCTGGAAACTGGACCCAGGCCCTCCACAAGTATAACAAATATTCTTAACCACTGAGCCATGTCTCCAGTCCCAAAGATTACTGTAGTTAGAGAGAGCTCTCAGAGGCATTAGAGGTGGGGAAAGAGACAGTGCTCTGATGTTGCTGCAGTCAAAGGCTTCAGGGGAGGCATGCTTAGGTCTCCTATGTCTTGGGTTTCCTTTTTCTCTTCAGAGACCTGTGTATTTTAATCCTCATCATAGGAATCTCTCAGCTCTAGGAGGGACCTTGGCTTGATTCTTCAAGCTGTGAGGTCTTTGCAGAGTTACCAGTGTAAAGGGAGAAGCCTATAATCTAATAATAATCCCATTTGTTGGCCAGGCCTTATTGATTTGGAAGATTTTTTAAAGCAAATTTAGAAATCTGTTGAAATAGTTGGGGTATCTTCCATGTGACAGGAATGTTTGGGGACTCTTATTGAGCCACTGGGCTCTGTTGAATCATTTAAAATAGAAGAACTGATTGCTGCTGTGATTTATGGAACTATAAAATATCCCTTGCTACCTTTGTATGCTGTAGAGAGAGCTGTAGCTGACTATCCTTTTCTAAGCATGGGATGTTTTCTAAGATAGCAGTGGGGCGAAAAAACTGTCTCTGCCCCTGGAAATTCTGAAATTAACTAAGAAACTTCTGCACAGTTTATTTTTTGTTTCTTTTTTAACTCTTTGTATCATGATAATAATGATTCTCATGGCTTTTAACAATGTATGAATGTGTCTATGATTTGGGGACTATCAAGTGAAAATAGTTCTGTGCCTTTTTTAAAGCTAACTAAAATGCAAAAATTTAAATACAATTTGATTTTGAGACAAAAACAAATGGTTTTACCAAACTTTGCCTCTAGCAGGTTTATCTCAAATATTAATTAGCTTACTTACAAATGTTAATTTTAGAAACCGATTACAAGATTTAGGAGAGATAACCTAAAGATAATTAAAAATACCATTCCATTTAATCTTAGAAAATGTCTGAACACAACTCAGAAGGAAGCTTGAAGACCATTAAATTAGAAAAAGGCAAAGCTGGCAGCCTCAGGAATAGAAGTCTGCACAAAGTTTACATGGAGGAATGGGGGTCTCCAGGGGGTGAATAAAAATGTCCAGTGTCAGGAAAGACATGGTTGGGATTTTGGTTAGTAGAGATAGAATGGAGGGGAAAAAAGTTAATTTTAAGTTGGATTGTCACATAGTAGCTGCAAAGATCTTTAGATAACTGCATTGGGCATGGGAGGGGTGGGGCTGCTATCTGTGAGATAAACTGGAGTGTCACGTCTCCACTCAGGACCAGTGATCAAACTCAGTCAAGGGGAAGTAGCTTTCCCTTCATAGGCTTTGAGAAAACTCTGATACTTCCTCTCTCAGTATTTTCGTCTAGCATTTTTCTTCTTGAAAAAGAGCAATTGCAGAGATTCCCCTTTTTGTCTTTGTTGCCTAGGAAAATGTGTGATGGGGTCCAAAGGCAAGTGTGAAGGACAGATCCATACTTATTGACCTCCGAACCTGCTAATGGCTATTTCCTATCTAGCTTAACAGTTTGCTAGAAGTGTATACTGCATACTAAATAAGATAAACAGTACTATTCACAAAGGGGCAATGTTAACCTTGATATTCATGTTTGTAGATAGAATAATCTTAGGATATATCCAGTGTACTATGTAACTTTGGCAGGTGAACCATGAAGAAAATGCCATTAATCATTTTTGTTCATTTAAGGTTTTAATGAAGTAGAGTGGTTATTAGGGGCTAGAGAGATGGCTCGATGGTTAAAAGTAGTGTCTATTCTTCCAGAGGATCTAACTTCAACTACCAGTACCCACATGTACTAAGAGATGTAAGTAATTCTAGTTCCGGGTGATTCAAGGCCCGCTTCTGGCCTCTGTAGGTACTGTATACACATGGTACCCCAGATGTACATGCAGACAAAATTTACCTATACACATTAAATGAAAATAAATATTTTTGAAATACATACAATTATTATAGCTATGGATATTTACTATTAAATAGGCAACAGAAAAATGCTTCTTATTGGGACCATCAAAAAAGTTTAATGAGTATTGTTATATTTTAAAAAATGGCAGGAAAGAGAGAGACAGCATCATGCAGCAGGACTCACTAAAGGGTATTTTTATTAGGGAAAGGAAAGTGAAAGAGGAGAGGGGAAAGACTGGCCTCTGGAGACAGGGGCAGCAAAAGAGAGGAAAGGGAGAGAGGCAGAGAGAGAGAGTAAGCGGTCAGGACTGCCTTTTATGAGGGAATGCAGTTGTAGCAACGTAGCTGTAGCAACATAGCTGATGACATTGTCCAGACTCTGAGCAAGTCAGACAGAGTACTGCCTGAGTCCTGGCAAGTGCATCCTGCCGGGTGACAGACCAGCATAATACCTGAGTGCTAACATTCCTCCCTTTTTGTTTTTTTATTAAAAGGTGAAAAGGTGAAGAGTTAAAAGCAATAGCAGGTAGGACAGGGATGAGGGTGCTGGGGTTTTCAGAACTGCTTCCTGCTGACCTGGAGGTGTTGCATTTTGGGGGACCTGAGAAAGCTGGGATGCTGAGCAAGTCCTTGCATAGCTGGCTGTTTCACTGCTGTTCAAGGTCTGTGGGGCCTGGCAAGATGCTGGCAGAGCAGAGGACAAAATTAAGTTTAGGAGGAATTTTTTCTCTTAGGTCTTGATAATTGAGTGCGGGGAGTCCGAAGACCAGGGAAAGGTTGAGAGGCTTAGGCTGTTGATTGACAGTACTTAACTGAGGGGTACATCTGACTTGTTCAAGGTGAATCCAAGTCGACTCCCTGGAGCTTATTAGAATTCTTAGAGTTCGTGAAAAGATAGGTTTTAGACACATTAGCATTCCCACTGTTTAGATCCTATACTGAAATCCATATTGTAGAAACAGCAGGATACTCACACCAGAAACGATCTTGGTTGAAGGCATTAAAACTCTTTCTTCTATTCAAAAACTGTGATAGATGTTTTCTGCACAATGAAAAGCACCTTTCAAGTCTATAGTTAGAAAACAACTAAAGGGAATTTAAAATCCTGAGCTTAAGGCTATGATAATATAGTGATATAGTATAATGAGTAGTACTCTGCCAGAGCTAGATTAACAGCTTATCAGAATTCCATTGATTACTTCTAAGACTGTGAACGTTTGGAGTTTTATATAACAGTGCTATAGTGAGGGAAAGAAATCTGAAACATTTTATTCTCTTATACATCTCAGATCACTTCCTCCTTATCACCACTTAAGCTTTCCTTCTTCACATAAACAAACCTTAAAGAGCCATTTATCTAATTCGCCAGGAGACACAGGCGTCTGACCACTGAACAGTCACTGCAGAGTAACTTCCTTTAAGCAGAAGAATGGTAAGAAGTTGCACTGAAATGTTTTGTGAGTTTATCTCGTTTTTGAGACTGGTAACGAGGTAAATTGTGTCTAGACTTAGTATCAACTCTGGAGAGTGAGGCCTGTAACCTAAATTTTACGCAGAGAACTGAGAAGGCACTTGAAGCCTTGGTTCCTACTGTTAAACTGACCAAGCTACCTCTAGCCTCGTCCTCAAACATCATCAAAGCTGTGCCTATCCATCTTCTTTGGAGGAAATGGGGTGCTGCTATGAGTTGGCATGTCTCTCTTTTACAAAGGCCTTTTTAATTAAACATTTTAAAGCCATATTCCACAGATCTCTGAGCATTTGAGGACTGTCTGTCTATTAGGTATATCTAAGTAGACAAACTCTGTTTCTAGTTACTTGTTTTAAGATTAAGTCTGAAAACATATACAGGGAACTAGGTAAGGCTTATTCCTGTAATTAATTATGTCAGTACTTAGTGTGAATACAATTAAAGAACTTGATCATTTATAAGATGACTATTAACTTGTATTTCTTAACAGTTTACAATATGTTAGCAGTTTTCATGAAACTAGAAGCTTGGTGTTGAACACTTGGCAAAGACATAAGTACTTATGTGTAAATCTCTAAGTTAGCTTTTGTTAGTCTGAATAGTTCTTTATAACCTTAAATTTTTATCACCATATAAAATATAGAATATATTTTAAAGCAGAGTTGAATTACATATGCAGTATGTTGTAAAAAATTTAACCATATATTTTTATCATCATACAAAAGTCCATACCAATCTAAAATATTTGAGACTTGTTGTTTCCTTAGTCTAGAAGGAAATACAATGAACAGAACTCATTAGGACTAAGAAGTATATTCTTTAACCTTAGTAAAAGATGGCTGCCCCATGTGGCTGCCTACATCATGATGGGGTCACCAGCCAAGATGGAAGAGAAGCGACATGGTGGCTGTTTAAAACAGGTTTTTCTAAACAATAGTTATATATACACATATGCATAGTTGAATCCAAGTTTACATACACACAGAGTTAAAGCTAGATTACATTCACACATACAGAGTTAAATCTAAGTCACATACGTGTACACACACACACACACACACACATATACATTAAACAGGAGTTGAATAAATTAAAGTGAAAACCAGAGGAAGCTGGCTTCTCCATTTCTTGACTCCCACATTGTAGCAGACTTAGGACATTTAGAAAGGAAGAGCAGGTTTTGGAGCAAAGAAAAAGAAAGTGGAGAAAATGGGCACCTTTGTTGGGCCCTGCCCCTAAGCAGACAGGCCACACGCAACAGAGTTAGTGCAAGAGGCTTATTAGGGAATGGGGAGGGCAGAAGAGTGAAAGGCCATGTCAGAGTACAGACTTGAAAGAGGCAGACCTATAAGAGGAACAAGAGAAGCAAGAGAGAGAAGAAGGGGCAAGAGAGTAAACTGGAGACAAAGTAGTTAAAAGCAAGAGACGAGGCAAGGAGAATGAACTCTGCCTGGTGGGTACTTTTAAAGGGTACATGTGTCACATAGCTGATGGTGGAAAGGAACCTAGTGACCTGTAACTGCTTTGGCAGCAGAGGCAGGCTGTTGCTGTGGAAACTTAACATTGGGATTCTTTAATGAAATAAGCAGAGTCAAAGGTATAACACCCTAGATTTTTTATTTGAGACAGTTTATTTACTGCAAGGAGGAAAGGCAGCTTAACAGGTTTCATAGCTGAGTAGAAGAGCAAGGAGAGAACAGAGAGAGCATGGAACAAAGTTTCCAGTAGACGACGCAGATCCCACAAGTGAGATAGAGAAGTAAGATCCAAGGGTCTGCAGTTCTTAGCATCCCAGAAATTCAGAGAGTATTAGATTTGAAAAGGCACATGCTGCTCAGTGATTCATCAAACACAGACCAGGGGTCAGGGCTCTGAGCCCGAGAGATGAGAAGGCATAAGCTGGCCAGCGGGTCATCACCCAAAGGTCCAGGAACCGTGGGAGTGCTGAGCCCCAAGAGACAAGTGGTTGCCTGATATCAGGGCTTGTTATAGAGGCAAGAAACCACAATCAAGAGACAAATCCTCACTATGGGAAATAATCAGAGAAGGAGGGCTCACCAACAGTGCTGGTGTAGGATGGAGGGGTCCAGTGATCCATTAGTTGCAGAAGTGAGGCTGTTGTATAAGGACCTGATTCCAGGGTTCTGGCATGCTTCAGACTGCTGGTGGGCAGGAGGAAGCACCAGAAGAATCTGCTGAGATCACAACACCAATGTTATTTAAAATACAGCGGGAGAGAGAGATGCCATCATGGGACAGGGCTCACATGATGGATATTTTATTGGGAAAAAAGGGTGAGAAGGGAGGAGGGGAAGGAGGAGACTGGCATCTGGAGACAGATGCAGTGGGAAAGAAAAAAGAGGGGTAGAGAGGGAGAGAGAGAAAGAGGAGGTGGGTGGGGCCACCTTTTATGAGGGGACTTAACTGTAGGGACACGGCTGATGAAGTTTTCAGGACCCTGAGCAGATCAGTGTACTGCCTGAGTACTGGTGAGTGCATCCTGCCATGTGACAGGCCAGAATAATGCCTGAATGCTAACAAATATGTTCTTCAGATAGATTGTGATAGGGTTTTGAAAAGAACTGGCTTTCAAGATGCTTTGAAAATGGATCAATTTTTGATGATCAATAAACATTATAAGCTTATATTTTAATCTCTCTCTCTCACACACACATACACACTTCTCTTCTCTCCTGCACATGCTTTCAGATTCATTCTGCCTTAAATATAGCAATAAAACAAGCAGACAGTAAGATAGATACAGAGAGAGAGAGAGACAGAGAGAGGTACGTAGGTACGTAAGTAGGTAGATATAGATATCAGAAAGGGAAAAATTCTCTCTATCCTCTAGGAAATAGAGATGGTCACAGGTTCTTTAATGAGAACCTGGAACCAAACTGAGATTAGCAGTGTTGGGAAATTAATAATTAACTCTCACGTTGAAACTAGAAAGTCAAAGAGAGGTGGATCCATATCTGTGAGTATGATTTACTAAAGATAAAACCCATGGCCAAAGTTAACTTCTGGTGTCAGCAGGATATAAAAACAACCTTTTACTCAGAAACATGGGCAAGCCTCCCACACTTCAGCTGCATTAGTGAGACATCAGGCCCTGTCATCACAGAAAGTCCTGGTTTGTATCTGAAAAGACCCAAGAAATAGAGGCAGGATACAGCAAAAGTCTTAGGCAGAAAAGAAAGAACTTTCTACTTGATCTAAAATTTTGATTTTAGTGTCTAAAATAACTTGATACTGAAGAAAGGTCAGTGAACTAAACAACCAGGTGATATGTTACACACTAAATAAAAATATGGCACAATTACAAAAGTACTTCAATTTCAAAACAAAACACAAAACCCGAAAACGGTTGCTGTTCTAGAAATCAGTACCAACTGGCTATTCTTAACATATAATGTAAGTATCCTCAAATGTAAAAATATCATCAGTTAAATAAGTATAATAGATAAGATAAAGTTTAGATTGGATATAATCAGAGAGAACTAAATAAAATGTAAAAGAATTAATTTACTTAAAGGAAAATGCAGAATGATGAAAGGAAAACCATGAAATAAACATAGGTGATAAATTGACACATGCCAACATTCATCTAGAGAAAGAGGAGTTGGTAAAGACAAAGTTTGAAATAAATAATAACTGAAAGTGTTCAGAATGGAAGAAATAATGCAACCTAATGAATGATAAATAAGATTAGGATAAATTATAATTTGGACACTTAATAAAAGTGTAGAATATAGGTAATGAGAAAAAATATCTTAAAAGCTAATGGAAGACTAAACATAGGATTTAATAGAGTAGATAGAGATGTCTTAATGGCAACAGTAAATGCCAAAAACATAAAATGTTCAAATTGCCACTCTAAAGCTAGGCATGGAGACTCATACCTGAAATCCCAGCAGTCAAGTTACTGAGACTGGAGGATGTAGAGTTTGAGGCCAGCCTGAGGTACCTAGTGAAATCCTTTAGTAAAAGTTATTTTAAGATTTTTCATTATTTTAAATTGAAGATATACACAGCCAAACTGTTATTCAAATTTATTTTTATAATTTTGAGCATAAAAATAGAATTTAATTCTTAGTCTGTTATGCAAGAGCCTCTATGAGATATATTTTATTTTAGCATGAAGCAGAAAAAGTTTCCTTAAAGCAATTAATCCTTTCATCTTAGAAAATATAAATGTCATTTGAAAAATAAGGAAATATCAAAGATATTCCTCATATTTATATTCACAAAACATCTGAACTTTTTTGAATGTGGATACATTTATATTACATACCTGGAAGTTCTTAGTTTTCAACCATATAGTACTCTGAAATCATGATCTTTATGGAAATATTGCATGTTTATAGGGAAAGACAAAATTATCTTATTAAAGAAAACCTGGAGAACATAAACTGTTTTTTTCTGTAAATTTTAAGACCTTGAAACTTTAAAGAATGGTATACAGAAAGCAAAGGAGGAGGCCTTAGGCATAGCTTAGTAATAGGACATTTGTCAAACGTGCATGAGACTCTAGGTTTGATCTCTAGCACCATAATAAACTAAACTAAGAATTATAAAAGACATAACACATTAAATAACCCAATTCTTATGAGCTGTTATTAATCTTGATAGCGTCTGAAAAAAAACAGACATCGTCTCAGCTTTGTCGTGCTCCAGAGTAATGAGCTAGAAAACTAATATTACATGAGGGGACACAAAAGGAAGAAACTGAGTGAGTAATTTCATGCAAAAAATATATGGGAAGTAATTATGTGTAAATAAAGTGTCCTTAAATATTTTAAGCACACTAGCCGGAAATACCAATATCCATAATGAGTTTTGTCTTTTATGCATTCTCTCAGAAAGTAACTGTGAATTTCTATAAACATGATTCATGCAAAGGTTACTATGTTTGCATATATATATATTGATATGTGTTTATATAAATACATTTATGTGTATTTATATATACATGCAAGACAACACAAACAAACATTTAGGGTGCTTTGACAGTTGGGTAATTATATTTCTGGATTACACTGTATATCAAGAGATTATCTGACTCTTTATAGCAGGTGCCCATCAATATGTTTATAAATCATGCCCACAACAAAAAAAATTTTAGAAATATATTATTTTAGGAAGCAATATATTAATAGTAATGTGAATTTATTATTCAACTAAAACAGGAAAATTTTATATAATCAAAATCTATTTAACCCTTATTTGCTTTTGTAGAAAAAGAAAAAAAATTGATACAAGAACATTCACTTGAAAAAAAATGCCTGTGACCTAATACATAGGCAGTCTCTGTTCTCTCTTAGTTACTTAATCATAATTCATCTTATTATACCAGTGAAAAATTTATATGTTATCTAACTAGAACCAGTAATCTATAGTCATTAATTGGAAGTTAGGTGAGTCAGTACAGCTCTGTTTTTCCTCCAGACATAGTAAACTGTTGAATAGGTACTTAGTATTGCGTTGTTTAGCTAGTTATATATAGATGCATGGAATAGGCAAAGGAACCATTATAATATCCCAGGGAAAGTAAGTAGGAAAGATATACAAGCATAATTGCGTGGTATGGTCAATGATTTAGATGACACAATATTGTTTCATTGATAGGACAGTGGTATTGGACATTATAATCCACAAATATTAGAGGCAGTGTCTGGGATGTGTTCAAAATACCAGACATATAGTAGTGGGTTTTGGTAGTTGAGTGGGCAGGTTCCTATGTCAGAAGCAAATATGAGGAACTGGAGTGCTGATTCCATTGGCAAGATCAGTCACCACTAAAACTGATATAAGTAGGTATGAGATTAAAATATTGATCAAAGTGCTTATAGATTTAGAGACTTAAAGGAGATATAAATAAAGACACATTTGCCTCCTGGTTTGTCTGATTATGTGAGAACCAGTTGAGATGTTGTATTAGAAACCACAGTGAGTTTCTCAAAGAGAACAGCTGTGTGTATGGTGGTGAGAACATTTTCTTTCACCAATGTGTTGTGCCCTGGAATCGCTCAACAAAACGAGGATACTGACAAGTCTTCTCCTGCTTCATGGAAGATGAGAAAGTAATGCCATTGTATTCATTTATTTTGAAATATTAATGGGGAGAAGTACTTCTCTAACCTGGGTTTAGAGTCATCATTCAACTGGTGAGAGTTCTGTGTAGCCCCATGGTTCTCTGGATCACACTCTGCATATGAGATAATAATCTTCCCTATCTTTAATTTCAGACATTTCAGCAGTCCTCTCTGCAGCACAAATCAAAGAAGAAAAACAAAGGTAATAAAAGAAAACAAAACTTTAACTTCCTTCTTTTGTACTATGATAGTCACCAGCACATTTCATTAATTCTGTCATTGCCTTGAAGCCAGTGTGGTTTCAGATTACTTGCCATGCAGATCCTTTGATAACATGTGATCTCAAGAAGTCTTGAGATGAAAATTGCTATTTCCAATTATGGTGTCATCTATATGGAAGAAAAGGCATCAAAGATGCCTATATTTTCTGTGATAACACAATTAGAAAATGATAATTTTAAGATTGATAGTGTCTTACTTGCTTTTAGGGTTTATGAATTAATCTTTTATCTTTATGCACTTTCCAAAATTAAGAGTGTTGCCACTTACTATCTTTAGGAGCTATAGCAGGCAAGAGCAAAAGACGAATTTCTTGCAAGGATCTTGGCCGTGGTGACTGTGAGGGATGGCTTTGGAAAAAGAAAGATGCAAAGAGCTATTTTTCACAGAAATGGAAGAAGTACTGGTTTGTCCTAAAGGATGCATCCCTATACTGGTATATTAATGAAGAGGTAAGACAGAGCGCATTTGTATTCTCATTGGTTCATTATCTGTAACAAAAATTGTCAACACTTGAGTCTTATGATTTTAAATCATATCATCGTCAAGCCAATTCAGGATCCATCTTCAGCATTCTGGAAGACCTGTTGCTCCATTTTTCTAATGTAGCAACATATCTGAAGCACAGTTAAAATATAGAGAAGCTCTCTGTTTCTAAAGATACCAAGCAACTAATGTTGTAGTTTAACTAAAAACAGATGTTCTTTTAAAGCTTTTGCTCAAAGTTTTATAGGGATTTTCTTTTTCTGTTTTGAAGGAGGGGACTTCTTAGCAACTGAAGTCAGTAATTGTTTCAATTTATTTCAGTTTCTCCTAAAGAAAAAAATGAACTAGTGTACTAATATTGAAATTAAGTATCCATTATAATTGGACCACTTGAGGGAAGGGGCATGTTTAATGTGTTTTAATTGTTCTTACAACTTTTCTAGTTTCTTTCATATAACATATTTGTATCTAGACTAATCATGTCACAATCAATCATATATCTCACTGAATTGTCAAAGTGTGTTTTATTAGTTGATTTTTTTCACCCTTGACACGGCTTTGACTTGTTTGCTGTACCTATCTACTACTTTGGTGTATTATAACATATATAGGTAAATATGTGTGTATATATAGTTTGCTCGCAGTTTTTATACAAATAGGATACTAAGATATTAAACAATTTGCATTTAAAGAGTAATTCCTTAAAGTTACCATAATTATTAGATCTTTGCTTATAACGTGCACTATCTAGAGAATTTGATGTTCCCTGAACAAGCTATTATGCTGCTGTCTTACATCATGCTGAAAGAGCAGACTCAGGAATTACACTGCTTGACCAATTGTACTTATCTCTTCATCTGCAAAAGTGAAAATAATGTTGCACATCTCACTAAGCTTTCTTAGAGATAGTTAAATAAACCATGTCTGACAAAATGCTAAATGTTCAAATAATGTTTATCAATGAAGACTTATTTGGAAGATCTTAAACTAATAATTTCCTGTATTCTTGTGTGAAAATATTATTTTTTGTTTTGATATTTTATGGCAAGATATAATGAAATAAAATAAAAATCTGTCTTACTAAGTATGTCTTGCTTATAGTAAGCAAATATAAATACATTTTATTTGCTAGATATACCAAATTTTGATGCAGATCAAGTAGTATCAAAATACAGTATCTCTGTTTCTCTTTATTGTGATTTACTTCTAGACTAATTTATAAGACAATCTATTGTCTGCATATACTAAATTATAGCCTATCTTTCAAACTATAAAGGATGAAATTCTTTTCCACGTTTTATTAATTAGTGCCTATATTTCAATCATTGACAAGTTATTATTACTGTTATCCATGTAAAATATAAATGGATAATTTTGTAGTGCATATTCCAGGAAAAACTTATTGTTATTTTAGGGAAAATAGAGTATTTTATATTGCATCATTATAAAGAGATAATATTCCAAAAGTATTTCAAGTTTTAAATTAAGGCCGTCAAAAGTAACATAAGCTAGAAGTCAAATGGAAACATTTTCTTTAACGCAAAATTGAAAAAAATATTTAAAGACAAAAATTTAATACTGCTTTTGTATATAACATATAAATTTCAGTTGCTATCTACAGCTCAAACTTTTAACTTTCGCATAATTCATTAATAACAGAAATAACACAAATGCACATATACACTGTGAAAGAGAGAACTGAGAGTAGCTTTTTTTCTTCAAAATAATGGAACTGAGAGTAATATTACTTTTGATATAGAAAGAGTTGTGGACTGGTGTAGCAGTTCCAATACAATTTTGGAATGGTAAACATCTATGAAGCTTTGTTACAGTCAGAGCAAGGGACAAGGTTTAGCCACCGAATCACTTCATACTTGATTAAAGTCAAGACAAATATAAGGCTTTGAATAATATACCTACCTGGTTTTATTAACTACTATTAAAGAGAAAAGTATTTATGAATTTTATTAATTTTTTTAGATGAAAAATGGTATGTATGTAAGCGAGATATCTGAAACCGCATATTTGAAAATCAAGTTGACCTACTTAATTTTCAAACTATTGAATACCTTAAATAATTGTTACATAGAAAAAATAATTCAAATTTGATTAACATATTTCTATGAAAGAAAATTTGAATTGGTAAGCAACTCCATATTTTATATATAAATATTACAAATGATAGAAAATGGGGCCGGAGCAATTTAGTCAACACTTGTTTCTAGCACCTACATGGTGGCTCACAACCATTTGTAATTCTAGTTCCCGGGGATCCGGTGCCATCTTCTGACCTCTGTCAGGCAACAGGCATGCACATGCACATGATGCTCATACATGCATTCTGATAAAACTGTCATACACAGAGAATAAATCACACGTTTCTAAATGATAGAAAATTTTGTACTAAAAATGTACAGCTGTTTTGTATAGCTGGTCTGAAATGTTCCCTTTTACTTTTTTTGGTTCATGCTCTAAAGATCAAACCCAGAGCTCAATACATCCTGCACACATGAGTACTCTACCACTGAACTACCTCTTCAGTCCCCAATTCTTTTTTGTTTTTCAGCCCCCAAAATTTTTATAAAGCATATTTTACTTTATAAATTATTTTCTATCCTCATATTAATATAAAAATAATGATTGTGTTTTAGTTTTTAAAAATTCTAAGTTTTCAAAATGTTAAAATTTCCTTTAATTTATGGATATGTAGAATTTATGGAGTGTAAGTAGAATTATGAACTAAATGAGTAGCACATTTATTACTCTAAATATCTACATCATGCCTACATGGTATAATTAGCTTCAGACTTCCTTGGTATGATACACTAAACAAAAGTCTTGCTTCTTTAGGATGAAAAAGCAGAAGGATTCATCAGTCTGCCTGAATTTAAAATTGATAGAGCCAGTGAATGCCGCAAGAAATAGTAAGTTAATTTTACTTGGAGAAAAGGGGGGAAAGGGATAATTTATTTTGTAATTTTCTAGACTTTAAGTTATAGTTTGTTTATCTGATGCTTTCAAACTGAGAATATAAGAAAGCAATTTTGAAGACATAGCATGCATGGAATTTTACTTATTTCTGTCATGATAGAAGCATTATGTGTGTGAAGTTAGGTTAGGCATTGCATTAATTTTATCCATAAAAATTATTTAGTTTGAGCCAAACAGTTCTCACAATGTTTTCTCTTGCATGTGCAAACACATAAAAACACCAATGATGATGATAGACAAGGTCTCATTATGTAGCCCTGGGTGTCCTATAACTCACTCTGTAGACCAGGCTGGCCTCGAACTGACAGAGATCCACCTGTATCTGCCCTCCAAGTGCTGGAATTAAAAGCATGCACCGCCATAGCCACGTTCCAAATTAGAATTGTATTTAAAAATTTTTCATATAATAAATTTTGATTACATTCTTTCACCTCTCTGAACGCTAATAAAAATTTTTAAAGGTATTTAAAACCTTTTTCCAATTTGTCCAAAAGTCAGTGTAACTTATTTATTGTTTTATTCACAGTGCATTCAAAGCCTGCCATCCTAAAATCAAAAGTTTCTATTTTGCTGCTGAACATCTTGATGACATGAACAGGTAAGGTATTGTTTACATCTCAAATTACTTAATTATGCCTAAAATTCAAAGTCTAAGCCTTGTCTTTAATAATCTTAAAAAAATTTCATTGTAGATTCTGCATTACTTAATTTTAAAAAATATTTGCCTAATTCGGGATTTAAATTTCACATACATATAATACAATTTATATTTTCAAAATAATAAAGAATAACATTTTAAAAGTTCAACTTTTGTTGACTGTCAATTTTACCACAAAAGTACTATAACCAATATAAATTACCATAAAAAACAGTTTTTTAGATGTTAAATTTTAGGACTATGTCTTAACATGTATTTCTAGATGCTCAGAAAAGGCACACAAAAGCTGACTTATTCAAGTGCTAAATATATTTGGTAAAAATATCCATTTCAATGTTTTAGATCTAGCTAGTGTAGTATTCATCCTATCACATTCATATAGCACTGGCCAGGACTATGAAACCAACTGGTTTGATTCCTCTGGGTTTCTTTGGTGGCTGAAGAAAAGCCTGCACACATTTTCCTCTTCATGTGCCGCATTGTCTCACATTACAGTTTTAGTCACTTTTCAGTGTTACTTTTGTTTTCTTTAATTTCCCCTCTCCATTTAATGAAACGATACAAAATGAGTTTAAAAATCAAAATGTCCTCCCTTTTACAGCTGAAGAAACTAATGCATATTGCATGTAATTTCCCTACACTTAGGAAGAGGCACCAAAGTGTAGTGACCAAAACTGTGACAAGACTGAATCCCAGATTACAATTTATTAACTATGAAAATTTATGCAATAAACTTTGCCTTTCTGTACTAAATAATTGACCCTTTTATACACTGAGAAAAACTATCCCTCTCAATAGGGGTTTTTTAACTTTTAAATACTACATAAGTCCTCAGTAGCAATAAGTATTAATGTCTATATACTTTTGTTCCCTTAACTCATTTACTTTTATTTAGATCTCTAAAAATTATATCTGAATATTTTAAGCACAAAAATTGCACTACTTCATAAATATACTTAAGTAGAGGAGAGGAATGCTTAAGCTACTTTTATAAATAAAACTTTTGACACCTGAAGTACAACCATGGTTTCTAAAAAGCAAAAGTGCATGGAATTAAATTTTTATTTGTGGTTTGTATAATTTACTGTGTTCTGTATGTATGTATGTATATATATACATATGTATGTATTTAGTGTACAGTGTTCTGTCTGCATGTAAACCTGCAGGCCAGAAGAGGGCACAATGTCTCGTTACAGATGGTTGTGAGCCACCATGTGGTTGCTGGGAATTGAACTCAGGACTTTTGGAAGAGCAGCCAGTGCTCTTACCACTGAGTCATCTCTCCAGCCCCTAATTTACTATTCTTAAAATTTCATGCCAGCACTAAGAATTTTCAGAGATTTTTCTCCTTGTTCTCAAAGTGAAAATGTTTATTCACCTATACGTGATGGAGGGCTCGTGGCTGTCTATTTTTAATGCTATAATTATCCTGTAATTCTATAATTCTGTGTCCATGCTATCTATTTAACCAAATGATAAAGTCAGTTCCCTAGGGATACACATGAAGGGTTTGCATTATAACCAAAATAAGAGTAAGTAACATAAATGAGGATCTCTTGTATTACAAGATCAATGTATTTGTCAGTTGCCCCCCCCCGTAAGAATTCAAATAATTTAACCATTCTTGATATCTGCTAATTAGAACCATTTTAGCTCGCATTGTTGGTGCATTTTATCAACTGAACAAACCTTTCTTGACCTACATTTGCTACTTGTTCACAGTATACTGAAAAGGATGTATCACTACTCTTCCCTGATACTTCTATAGGTCTAAACAACAGAAAAGAAAAAGAAGAAACTAAACCAAATCCATGTCATTCATTTTATTACTTTAAGTAATGTGTCAAAGAAAAAACATCTAATCCAAAATGTCAGCACCACATTATACATTCAAAAGTCTTGTTTTATGTAAGACTTAATGTACTATATATTTTAGAATTATAGATGTAAAAATTGAATTTTTAAAATTAATTATAATGTATCTTTATTCTTTTCCTTTGTTTTTCTTTCTTTAATAATTTTATTCTTAGTATTTTTAATAGGTAATTTTAAAAAACTTGTTAATAGGATAAGATAGTCAGTGCTAAAAACATTCACACAATATTAGTGATATGGAAAGACACCCATATACAGCTTTGTCTGCTTACCTGATTATTATACATAGCGAGATAATGTGGAAATTGATTTATTCCTATGTAATCTTTGAAAACATACCTGATTCCAGAGGGGATTTTTTTAATAAGCATGATTATAGTCAATACATGCTTATCTGATTATTTCATGGCTTTAAAGGCATTATTGTTTTGTATAAAATTGTATCATAGTACAGAATAATATATGTTTATACTCTAGGTTTTGAAATATATACAATGCCAGTAGTAACAGTGCCTAGTAATTAGGGCATAAAAGTACTCCTTAAATTCAGTTTTCCATGAAATCTCTATACAAAAATATGTGCACTTTTATAAGTATGCATGTATGTGCATGTATTCTTGTAACTGTGAGTTACTTGTCTCTTAGTGTATTAGGCTATGTTACTCTAAGCATATTCCCTTACCTAAATATCCATGTTCTAAAGCATTAGAATATGATGAGGTAAGCCAGGCGGTGGTGGCACACGCCTTTAATCCCAGCACTCAGGAGGCAGAGGCAGGCAAATCTCTGTGAGTTCGAGGCCATCCTGGTCTACAAGACCTAGTTCCAGGACACGCTTCAAAGCTACAGAGGAACCCTGTCTCGAAAAGCCAGGAAAAAAAGAGAATATGATGAGGTACTGAAATTAGGACTAGTATTAAAGAACTTCCACATCAGTGTTCTCGAAAAAGATGATGTTGAATATGTGTATCCCTGACCTCCATTCCTAACATAGATTCCCTACTCCCAAGCAACTTTGCTCTTCCAAATTTTACCTTCTATGCTGCTTTAAAAGATGGCATTTGCTACCTTGGTAAAACTTCATAGACGCTTACTTATATCCCGATTTGTTATCTGCCTCCATTGTTAAAATGCAGGCATCATGAAGATGGGTACTTTGTTTTGTATACTCTTTATTCTAGGTGCCTACAACCATCCCTGGCACATACAGGCTCTCAATAAATACTTCTGGAATCAGTTAACATATGTACATCTGCTTTCATGTCTACCTAAGATAGCAAGTCATAATTATACCGAATATATCAGTAAGTGAGGTTCTTCCAGCTGGGGCTTAAGAACAAGTATATCCAAGAGATAGCACCAGCTGTCTGTCTAGGCTATACACAACAGCCTGAGAATATCCATACGTGTTCCAACGAAGTTTTATTATGATTAGAATTTTTTTTCTAAAAGTAGCTTAAATTTTCAGTTGCCTTAGGAATTTTAGCAATCTAGAGTTCAATGAAAGTAAGAACTCTGCCTTATACATTTCTTTGTCTCTAAAACACAGGTTATTGTTAAACACAAATATATTTTTTCTCATTCACAAAATTTATTAGCAATATTAAATGTCTATGTATCAGTTACATTTCTGACATAAAGAAAATCGAGACTTCAATTAGTACGAAGTGGAATATTTAAATAAATAGGAACCTGTGCTTTCCTCCTGACAGAAAGACTGAATGAACAAGACTACTCAAAAATCGCTAATATATACTATAAACTATAGTTTTCAAATTCTATTAATAGTATACCTGAATTGAGGGAGCCTGAATATCAAAGTGGACTATCAAAAAGAGAATTCAAATTATTTTCATAATAATTAAAGCAAGTATAAAAATATAAAGAATATATCAATGAGCAAAATAATAAATTTTAAATTGTCTGATATATATATATATATTACAACATTTGTGTAACTGATATCCATACTTGATACCATACATTTAAGAACCAATTACAAATTATAAAACGTAGCTTTTTCAGAAAAAAAAATTTTATATTCAGTGAGTTTATTTTAGTAGATATACATAGATATTCAGGTTCACCAAAACATTTTCCAGAAAAAAATCTTATAAATCACAAAATTGTTTGTACAGATTCGTGAAGTGTATCTAGGAGGCCTTAATGGGTATTGGATTTGTTCACTGTACATAGAAAACAGCATAATGTTTGGGATTTCTTGAATGATCCAATGAGAAGAACTTGATGCTATCTTCCATCCCTAAGTAACAGATCCAAGACCATGTCCACAGCAGCAAGTAGTGATACATCCCTTAGAAACAATTGTGATATATGAAACTGTAAGAGACATAATTATTGTCTACAGGACATCTAAGTATCCTTTACCTTTTTTTTCCATATTCTTTTATTTTTTTCCATTCAAAAAAAAGAATTTACATTTCCTCCCCTTCTCCCAGTCCCCTCCCGCTCCCCCCCCCTCCTGCTGCTTCCTTAAAAGAGGGCATGGTGCCCAGCTCTGTGGGAAGTCCTAGGCCCTCCCCCCTCCATCCCGTCCTAGGAAGGTGTGCATCCAAATCGACTAGGTTCCCAAAAAGATAATACATGCAGAGGAGATAGGTCCTAGTGTCATTGTTGATGGCTTCTCATTCTGCCCTCATTGGCAGCCACATTTAGAGAGTCCAGCTTGATCACATGCTCATTCAGTCCCGGTCCAGCTGGATTTGGTGAGCTCCCATTAGATCAGGCACACTGTCTCAGTGGGTGGTCCAGCCCCTCAGGGTCCTGACTTCCTTGCTCATCTTCTCCTACCTTCTGCTCTTCGACTGGACCTTGGGAGCTCAATCCATTGCTCTGGTGTGAATGTGGGTCTCTGTCTCTATCTCCATTCATCAGACGAAATTTCTATGGATGTGATCAAGATATTCATCAGTGTGACTATGGGATAATGCTAGTTCTGGCACCCTCTCCACTGCTGCCCAAGGACCTAGCTGGGGACATCCCTGTGGACACCTGGCATCTCCTCTAGAGCCAAGTATCTTGCCAGTTCTAAAATGACTCCAATAATGTACATATCTTATTCCCTTCTCCAATATTCACCTTTCCTCCATCTCCACCCTCCCACTCCCCCAAGCTCTCCCCAGTCCTTCCCTTCTCCCTTCTCCTTCCCCCTCTCCCCTACCCCCACCCCCCTATGCTCACCTCTATCCCCACCCCCGTATTCCCACCTTTTGCCTGGCAATCTTGTTTGCTTCCAATTTCCAAGAGGATCTA